>VZRV01005012.1:635460-661968 GCA_013398115.1 Falcunculus frontatus
TCCTCCGCCAGCTCTACATCCCTACATCCCGCCCCGCCGCCTCCCCTCTTTTCCCACCTTCGCCTGCCGTCCGTTCGCCGCTTCACCCTTTCCTTCTCGCCCTCCTCCTCGCAGCCCTTTCCCTCCGTTCCCTTCCCTCCCACACTTTGTTCCCCACGGCCGTGGTCCCCAAAGACCCTCCCTCATCTCCACTCACGGCAGAGCACGGCTTTTCTCATTTTTCCTTCCTCGCAATCCGCTCCTGCCTAGGCTCCCCCCGCTTTCTCTGCCCATCGCTTTCCTTTACAGCCCTTCACTTCTGCTCCATCTTTCTTTGCCTTATCCTGCATCAAGTTCCTCTACCCTCATGTCACCCCTTCTCTCCTTTTCTTGCTCCTTTTCCCACTCCTCTGCCCGCAGCCTCTGTGTCCCCTGAAGCTCCTGTGCCAGGCTGCTCTCGGGCACGAGCCCAGTGACAGCTCTGTCAAGCCACTACCGGCCACTCTCAGAGCCTGCTCCCAAGCCCGGATGGTCCAGAGGTGCAAGCAGAATGCCAGGACAACAGCCAGCTCCAGCCTGTCCCTAGTCCTGGGTTGAAAGGAGACAGGAACGAGCAGGCTTGTAACACAGACCCTGTTCAAGCACCTTATGAGCACCTTATTGCATGTGGTGGCCCATTAACCCTAATGAAATTCCACCCACACAGAAGGAGAGGATGTTTTATAACCCTGGGTGCTGGGAATTCAGGATTTGGCACTCACTGAACACCTCAAAGCAGCTGTTTGAGGGCATTCAGTGTTGCCTTTGAAGCCATCGTCACAGTTTTCTGCTCCGAGCAGCTCTGTGAACTGCAAGCAGGTCTTTTTGGTGTCCCTGAGTTACATTTCACATGCTCAGCTCTGCAAACCTCCTTTCTTCAGAGGAAATGAGGTAATTCCAATCGTTCTGCAAAAGAAAGCAATGTGCTGACTCTCCAGCTGAGGCAGACTGTGGGAATTCTCATTTGTTGGCATATAACCTGTACAGGAGTGGTGTTTGATTCGATTGAGTGACGTATCAGATCTGAGACGTTCTGGTAAAACCTACAGGAAAAAATTATTTTCACGAAATCGTGTAATCTGGCTTTTGCTGCCCAACAGCCTGGGACTTTGCATCCAAACACTCAATATGGCTACAATGTACAGATAAATTATAAGAATTTATTGTTACGAACAGAATACTTTTCAAAAGCAATTATTTCTCACAAATAATAGGAGAATTCTAGTCCAACTGCCTGACCACGTCAGGGCTGACCAAAAGTTGAAGCATGTCATTAAGGGCATTGTCCACGTAACCCTTCAATAGGTGTGCGAAAGTTAAGATTTTCCCATTTCTCTATTAAAATTGCTTAGAAAAAGATCTAAGACCTAGAAATGGCTTTCTCCCAGATGCACCAGAAGTGCTTGATTATGTTTGCTGAGTTATAAATGCCAAGTTAAAGAGAATCCTTGATTCTGGTCTGTGACTGTATTAAGGCAGATGACTTTCCAGGCAGCTACTGAATTTTCAGAATGTGTATATGTGATGGAGAGGCCTATGAGGAGAAAAGAGGAAAGGAATAGTCTATAATTCCTCTCTTATTCCCAGCTTTATCCCCCTCCTCTGCTGCTGTACACAAGAGCTGAGTACTAGCCCCCGCTTTAATCATCCAGGGGCTCCCAGCTGCCTGTCACTGCTGGATTGGATATTTTCTGACACAAATCCCATCTTTTCTGGATGCACAGTCTGCTGCTCTTGCATAGACACTTTATATTGCCTTTTCTGCAGGCATCACTGCAAGTTAAGGCAATCAAATACAAATCCATGGAGTTCCATCACACAGAAGGCCAAAAAAAAAAAAATCATCATCTAAACCCACTCTTACTGTCACAAGAGTTGATTTGGACCTTAGAATCTCTGATAGATTCCAGGGCTGACAAGCACAAATTAATTCCCTTGGACCAAACTGCAGCTAGGAGAAAGGCCACCATCTCTAACCCTTATTCAATTAAGGTGAAAAGCAAGTACCAAAATCCCAAGATTTCTTCTGAATTTACTTATATGTAACAGACACATTTCCTCCTCGGAACTCTATAAATCCTCATTTCCCTGAATTTTAAGCTCATTCCATCCTTCAGAAAGATAAGAAAAATTAAAGAGGAACCTGCATCAGAGGCACTGATTTACCATCAGAGTGCAAAAACAACTCAGGGTTGGAGGAAGACACCACACTGAGGTGATGCTGTGGGGCTGTTTGTATGGGGTGTCCCTTTTTGCAGCACCAGCTAAGGGGGGGATGATTGATCTTCTTGAAGAACAACCCACACAAACCCAGCAAGGCAGAGAAGGCACTGATACCCCCACTGAGAGGTCCCGGTAATTGCCCTAAGTCACCCTGAAGCCCATGGCAAGGCCAGGACACGGCATTCCAACCGCAAGCCCTGTTCCTGGCAGACCTCCCAGCCGGGAGGGACAGAGCAGGGGGACTGCGGGACAGCTCCCCTTCCTCGCAGCCCGAGTGAGCCCCACCCTGGCACCCCACGCTCACCTCCCCGCAGCCCCGCGCCCGCCCCGCTGTCCGCGGCAGGGCTGGGTGGAGAGGACGAGGAGGAGGCGGAGAAGAAGGAGGCGAAGGAGGCCGGTCTCGCCTCGCCTCCCCCTTCCCTCTCGCCGGTTTTCTTTGCAGCATTTCCATGCTAGAGGTCCCCACCGAGCTGCGGAGTGAGGATCTGCCTGGCTGCGCCGGGCCCTCTTCCTTCCTTTGTGCATCCCCCAGCCCTGTGCAAGCCGTGCCCCCCCCCGCCCCGGCCGCCACGTCCCCGCTGCATCCCCCCCTCCGGAGCCGCCCCCGGCCCTGGAGGCAGGAGGAAGCCGCCCCCCCGGGCACGCAGAGCCGGGGCAGCGGCCAGGCACCGGCTGCCACGTCGTGCCACCTCCTCCTTCCCGGCCCGGCCGGGGCACCGAGGCCGCATCCCCGCCCGCATCCCTGCCCGTATCCCCGCATCCATCCCGCTCCGCGGTTCGGAGGCGGCGGGGCCTCCTTCGGCGGATGCTGCGCGTCTCCCCGGGCCGCTGGTGCTAAATGCTGAGCGCCGACAGGATGGAGGAGTTTCAGAGCGAGGAAGAGGAGCCCTGGTACGACCAGCAGGACCTGGAGCAGGGTAAGGATGGGGGCACGCCGCAAGCTGCCAGGGATGGTGGGCCAGGGGATGCACGGGCAAGAAAACGGGCAAACCCCGGGGACGGGAGGGTGGGATACCTTCTCTCTGGACTGCTATTTGGTTGGCATAGCCAGCGCCTCATCCTGCAGCGGCAAATCTCGGCTCCGCTGCTCCAAACCACTGTCCTGGCCAAGGAAAGTTTAAAGCCGATGGATAGAGGCAGGGAGCCCAGAGCTGTCCTGAGCACCAGGGCAGTAAATAATTTGTTGTCTTACACCTCCAAGAAAGCTGGTTCCCCAAAAACCTNCGCTGTCCGCGGCAGGGCTGGGTGGAGAGGACGAGGAGGAGGCGGAGAAGAAGGAGGCGAAGGAGGCCGGTCTCGCCTCGCCTCCCCCTTCCCTCTCGCCGGTTTTCTTTGCAGCATTTCCATGCTAGAGGTCCCCACCGAGCTGCGGAGTGAGGATCTGCCTGGCTGCGCCGGGCCCTCTTCCTTCCTTTGTGCATCCCCCAGCCCTGTGCAAGCCGTGCCCCCCCCCGCCCCGGCCGCCACGTCCCCGCTGCATCCCCCCCTCCGGAGCCGCCCCCGGCCCTGGAGGCAGGAGGAAGCCGCCCCCCCGGGCACGCAGAGCCGGGGCAGCGGCCAGGCACCGGCTGCCACGTCGTGCCACCTCCTCCTTCCCGGCCCGGCCGGGGCACCGAGGCCGCATCCCCGCCCGCATCCCTGCCCGTATCCCCGCATCCATCCCGCTCCGCGGTTCGGAGGCGGCGGGGCCTCCTTCGGCGGATGCTGCGCGTCTCCCCGGGCCGCTGGTGCTAAATGCTGAGCGCCGACAGGATGGAGGAGTTTCAGAGCGAGGAAGAGGAGCCCTGGTACGACCAGCAGGACCTGGAGCAGGGTAAGGATGGGGGCACGCCGCAAGCTGCCAGGGATGGTGGGCCAGGGGATGCACGGGCAAGAAAACGGGCAAACCCCGGGGACGGGAGGGTGGGATACCTTCTCTCTGGACTGCTATTTGGTTGGCATAGCCAGCGCCTCATCCTGCAGCGGCAAATCTCGGCTCCGCTGCTCCAAACCACTGTCCTGGCCAAGGAAAGTTTAAAGCCGATGGATAGAGGCAGGGAGCCCAGAGCTGTCCTGAGCACCAGGGCAGTAAATAATTTGTTGTCTTACACCTCCAAGAAAGCTGGTTCCCCAAAAACCTTGCTGCAGGCAGAATCAAACAGGGGTAGTTATGACACCGCTTTTATTTCAGAGCAGTCCAAGGCAGAGTTACCAGGCACATTAGTTAGAAATTAATAGATGGGAAATAATGTATTGCTGAGGATGCTGAAAGTCTCTCTCAAAAGCTTTTGCTATCCAAGCCCAAATGAAACGGATCTTCAGCTTCTTAGTCACCTAATTACTTCTGGAGATTTTTTCAATCAGCCATAAAACCGGGAAAAATAGGGGAAGAGAAGAAAAAAAAATCAAAGCCAAGTTTCAAACAGCAAAAATAGCCTTGTTAGAAAATAAACGTTCACTTGTGTAGTTTGCTTTGAAGTAACTGTACCTAGTTCAATGGAATGTTTATCCTAAGGCTGGACAGTTGGTGCCTGTGAGTATTTGGGGCTTTTTTTAATTTTAGTTTTCTTATCTTAATATTTTGAGTCAACACGCAGTAAGTAAATAACTGGAAGAAGTCCCATTTCAGGCCAGTGGCCAAGGAATGAACTGAACTGATTTGCCAATGCATAGCAAAAAATCATTCCTACCTAAACACAGTTCCCCTCTGGCATGTTGCACTATAGGTACAGTTTTATATTTGCTTTTCCCAGCTGACTGTCAGCAGGGATGTGCAGTCCAGCTGCAGTGCCTCAGCCCACCATTGCTCCAGTACATTATGTCATGATTTGAAGTTTATAAAACTTCAGCTGCAGGACAGGGGCCCAGTAAGGAATGATAACCAGCCCCCCAGGGGTTGTCACAGCTGGGCTTTAACCCCAATTTCTCAATTAGCAGGAAGTAGTGGGATACTGGGCCCTGTTCTTTGAAACACAACACTCAAACGAAGCCAAGAGCACGGAGATGGAGCTATCAGCTGGATAAACAGTGCAGCCTTTGAATGCTCAGAAATTCACATTTCTGGGTGACGTCTTCCCATGGCTCACAAGGGGCCTGGGCACTGGTCCAGGGGCGGGATGCAGGCTGAGGAACAGCAGAACTAGGGATGAATATAGGGAGTGTTGAACAATGTGGGACCAATTGATTTTTAGCCTAATGCTGTCCCTGGTGTCAGGTTCATGAGTCAGCACTGGCACCGTACAACTGGCTCACAACAATAAAAGCACCTTCCCACTGCAGGCCAGGTTCCCAGCTCTGTCCCAGCAGCCTAAATACAGAATGACTGTCTCCAGATGATGGATTGAAGCTGAGGACAGGCCCCACTTTTGAGCACGTACAGAACTGGAGGAAAACACAAACCCAAAACAAAGCCCAGCTGTGGGTTTGCAGACTCCTGTATATGAATAGGGGCTGCACAGGCTTGCACAAACTCAGAAGGAGAGATGTGGGAAGGCTTTAAGTGGAATCAGCCAAGTGGAAAGGTCCTACGGGGTAATTACAACCGTAATTAATTTGCATGATGCACAAAGCATCACGAAGGACAGTGCTACACTTTGTCCACATACACTGTGCCTTTGCATGACACCCAGAGGTCTTTGGTGGCGGCACAGCCATGGAGCTGTTGGTTTGGGAATGGGGGCTGGAAGCGCAGCACAAGACATCCAGCGTGGCACGATCAGAGGCGTTACTAAGAGGATTGGCATGCCAAGAGCCCAGGGTCGCACAGAAACCCACGCCTGGCAGCAGCGCCGGGAGGGCGGAGGACAAAAGCAGAGGCTTAAAGACCGTTCCTTAAGAGCAAGGGCTGAGAGAAACAAGAAACAATCCAAGCTAGGAGAGCAGAGAAGGTTCTTCTGTGAACCAGTTGGTTGCTGGGCCTTTATCATCATTTCACAGCATCATCAAATATTTATTACATTTACATCCCAAACTGTTTGCTAAGCAACAGATGGCTTAACTGGGAGCTCTGTGATGATTATGTTAATTAACCATTTTAGCACCAGAGTGGAAATCATGCCTCTAGCTCCACACCAAGCACCTGTTACTTTCCTCCTCATCCTCCATGAGCTTCACCTTGCCAAAGTAACTAATTTTTTCAAAAGAATAAATCCCAATCACTCTTTCTTTCCCCTAAAGTGTCCACAGCAACTGGCTGCATCTACCACATGCTTTGGAAGCAGCAAGATCTGGTCCCCAGCGTCAAGGCCCTTCCAGCCTCATTCAGATTAAGTCGGTGCCTTTCAGATTCCTTTACCTGTTTCCTGCAAACTGTAACACTCTGTGGCTCAAGATGCCTCATCACATAGAAGCAGAGACTCAAATCCCAGCCAGGACCCTCAGCATGTGGTGTCCTGTGAGGTTTCCTTTGTAATGATGTTCCCTCTGGGAAGGCTTTCTGATTTGAGGAAAGTGGTAAAAATGGAGCTGCAATTCCCTGGTACCATGACTTAGCTGATTGCTTTGTAAGCATGAACAGATATCAGTGCTGCTTTGGTTCAGCCACCTTCCATGGGCTGGGGAGTCTGTGCCTCTAAGTGTTAAAACCAGGATACAATTCTAGTGAACCTTTTTTCCAGCCCTTGAGAATTGATGATGCGGCTACAGTTGCATCACACCCTGCACACAGGGCCTACGTGCAGCCAGACCCCAAGAGAATGAATGAGCTAAAATTAGAGAGTCTGAGCTGCAGATAAGTGGGGGCACCTTTCCTGTTCATCAGGAGCGTTTGTGTTTGGGAGGGCTGTGTGCCAACTCAATTGCATCTGGATCCAAACAGACCCAGCAGCTCTGCCAGCTACTTCCAGCCATCATCTCCCCCGCAGCAATCTCCCAAGATGAGTCCTCCTTGCAGTCATCCCACTGCATTCCCTGATCTTCCCAGCCTGCCTATCCCCCTGCCAGCATTCAGGTCTCAGAGCAGAGTGCAGCCCAAGAGGAGGCCTCTCAAAGCCACCCTTACGATCTCTGGACCTAACCATAACATAAGGCACATGGGGGATTATTGGGGTGTCCTGCACGGGGCCAGGAGTTGGACCTGATGATCCTGATGGGTCCTTTCCAACTCAGCATATTCTAGGATTCTCTAAGTAGAGGGTGATTCCTCCCATGTCAATAAACAGCCTCTCACTGCTCTGAGATTGGCAGCAGGACCAGAGGAAGTACAAGAACCAGCACATCCCCTCATTGCCACTGCGAGACCAATTGTCCTCCTGGGCAGTGACAGAAACTTTTGGGCCAAACCATCTGCAATGCAGGCTTAGGATGTTACAGCTGTAACCTCTAAAGGTCTCCAGATTTAAGGATCTTTTTTAAGTCCTCCTCCTCTTGCCAAGCATCTGATTGCTTGCGTGCTAAGAAGGAAAATGACACAAGGTGCTGAGCTTGCACCGCTCCCAACTCATCCGTGTAAAGACACAGGGTCACCAGTGCTCCAGTGACCAGATCCTGGCATGGGGGTGAGCCCAGGGGATCTGTGCTGGCACCCACTAGCACCCATACCTGTGCCACCCAGGTGGTCCAGAGCACTGCAATCCATTATCAGCTTCCCCAAAGGATTCATTGCACAGGGGAGCTGGTGAAACTCCATATTCTGCCCCTCATGATGCAGTTATCCCAGCAGTCCAGGGACAAGGCACACACACCTTACCTGTCCTCCAGGAGCACGGCACTTAACTCTCCCTCCCTCCCTCCCCAGAGGCAAGCCAGAAGGACAGAGCTTTGCCTGCAGTAGCTGGGCCACTTATTTATTTAGCAGTACAGTATAGCAGGTAGCTTATGGAAGTGGAAAGTTTTCAGTGACTAATTGCTGAGCTGCTTAGGAATGACAAGAGGGACTAGAAAAGTCACAGGAGACAGGGAAATAAGATGACAGGTTAGTCTAAGGAAGGGATGAGAGGCTCCAAATATGGGGGGAGGGGGGAAAGAATATATAGTGATGTATTTTCCTGGAGTGAAAATTCCCCTGTTACATGAAGGCAGCAAGAAAAAGGGGCACAAGAAAGCCCCATGCAGCAACTTTCAGTGAGAGACCAGAAGCTCCTCTCCACATCTGCTGAACCCAGGCATATACTTCCAGCTGTGGGAGGGAGCAAAATTAGAGGAACTGCTGGAAAAGGAAAAGGGAAACAAAAAAAGAAAATAAATCAGAGTTTTCTGTATCTCCCATCCTGAAACAATCAGCTAACAGTGGCAATTCTCCTTGGCAAGGCTGTGTATGAAGGATTTATGGTCTGAATCCTGAAGGACATTTTCCCCCAGCAGCTCTGAGCCTGAGGGACTGGGAGCCAAGGCACCGGCCACTAACACCCTGCACGTGGAGCCTGTCCCCCCACCCCGGCATTTTCCAATCCTCTTTCTTTGCTCCTGTACCAGCCAGTGCTGGCTGGTGACAGGGCAGATGCACTGACTCAGTGTGACAGGCAGGAACCACTTAGAGCAGTGACAGCACCAGGGTCCCATCCTGCTCCTGCTAAAAGCAGTGCCAGCACTGAGGATAACGCACGGCTTGCTCAATCCCACACTCACAAACTCCATCTCCTCTCCCAAAAGGCTTTCCCAGAGCAGCACAGTGCTAAATTCCCACCTCATCTCACTCCAACAAATCTGTGCTCTCACACCAAACACATCTTCAGGAATTCCAAAGCTTCTACTTAAACTGCCCAAAAACAGGTATGTGAGCCAAGAATTTAGGAAAATATCTCCAATACGAGATAACCCAAAGGAAGGAGACCAGATGTTACACAACTGCTGCTTTTTGCACAGCTGGGAATTTCAAAGGGATTTTATGTTACAGTTTATTTTTTGGTTTTTTCCATGTGTATTTAACAAACAGTTATAAACCATCTCTCCAAGTGACAGTTCTAATGGTTTAAACAGCCTGTTCCTCTGCAGCTTTCTGGGAAGTCACTGTAGTCTACCCCATGTGTTGTGCAGCTGCCTTGGCCCTGCTCGGTCAATTTGCCTCCTCCCTGAAGAATTCAGACCTTTGAGTGTGTAATATCCAGGTCCATGCTGGCCTTTTCCAAATATGCAGCTGCAGCAACAGCAGTTGGAGCAAGGACATGATCATGCCATCCTCCAAATTTTCTTAGTCCACAAGCAAGTGTTGAGTCCTGGGAAGGCACCTGAACTGGGAGGTGGTGACCAAGCACTGGTGCCTGCAGGAGGAGGCAGAGCAAGGAGCAGCACAGTACATCCCACAAGCATCAGTCTTTGCAGCAGAACTGTGTCAGGGACACTGGTTTTGGGCCCCCAAAAGAAGTATTGCTCTGCATCCTGCTCAGGACTAGTGATGGACATAACACCATTTTGAGAGTACATCAGGTATTTAATCACTCCCTTTCCCTGGAAACTCAGACTGGAAGGTTACAGCCCTGTGCTCTTCCTGTGCAGCTGCACAAACACCACTGATCACTCATCTGAGGTCAGGATCTCTTCCCACATGGGCAGCATCTCCAGCCTGTGTCAATAGCCAGGCACAAGGCAGCTGGGCTGTGAGCTGAGCACCTGGAGGAACAGGGCTTCCTAACCTCCCCAGCAGCAGATGGGAAGGGAACCGTAGTGGGGCAGCACCCTGCAAGACGATACGCTTTTCTTTAAAGTCAAGAAAAAGGGCTGCTGGATAAGAGGTGGCCAGGCTTTTGGTGTTGCTGCAGAGGGTCAGGCTGTCTCTGCATTTAGCTGTAACACATGACTGTGGAAGAAAGGTCTCTGTACCTATATGCCTCTGGACATGAGAGATAGCAGACAGAAGTAACCAGCAGTGGCAGTGTTGGCAGGGGTCCTAGGGGCTGCTACAGCTGCAAAGTGACAGTTGTGCTGGAATGTTTGCTCCCCGAGTGTCCAAATCACTCAGGATCAGTGGTTCCACCTGCCTCCCCTCAGCAAGAGGGGAGCAAGGGCATCCAGGTTGGCTGGGAATGGCTCAGAGTAGGGGAATATGTTGTGTGAGCAGGAGCAGGGCAGGAGAACTGACAGGGATGTGGCAGCCCAGTGCTGTGGGCACCGTCCCCTGCCACATGAGCACAGTGACCTGTCCTTCGCAGGGCACCTCTGCTTGGGGCTCTGCACGTGCACAGCACTGTGCTGAGCACCCTGCTGCTCATCCTCCTTGTCCATCCTGGGTCACTTACAACCTCCTGCCCCCAAAACACACAGGGGAGAGTTCTGCCACATGGCAGCCATCCACATGCCTGTGTCTAGCTTTAAAAGAGTTAAAGCCTTTATTCACGGTTTTCTGCAACCCAACATAATTAATTAGTTGGAGATTTGCTGCCCGGGGGAGGAGTGCACGCAGGAAAGCTCTGGCTGCCTTTCTCCCTCCTCTTTCTTCACTCATTCTCTTCAATAGCCCCACTTGTATATATTTATTTAGGACATTCTGATACAGGTGCACTATCAGAGCCTCAGAGCCACCAGTCACCAAGCTCTTTCAAACCATTTTAGCCTATAAGGCAAACACAGGCACTGAGGCTGTTTAGATAAGAGAACAGCAGGAAAAGATGCAGATGGGGCCTCAGCCATGGTCTAATAACATTCTCTCTGTTCTCATGCTGTAACAACTTGGCAAAAGGCACAGCAATTGCTGTGGGCACAGGGATGGGACTGCTCTCTGTGTGTTTGTAGAGACATAGCTCATAAACAGAGGTGACCATCCTGGGTCTCAAGCATTGATATACAGGGAAGAATCTGGGGTGCAGGATGATAAGATGGAAGAAGGAAAAGGTATAAATTAAATCTAAAAAGTCTGGTGAGCATCTGAGAAGAATAAAGGAGAGCAGATAAAGGAAATACCAACTAGAACTGAAAAAGACAGAAGGCAAGGAAGGGAGCAGCAGGGGCTGAGAAAGGGCTTCTCTGCAGCACAGCACAGACAGTGCATCCCTGAGCCCATTGTCAGGGATTTCCACTCCTTGGTGGTGCCACTTTTGCTCAGGAGGCTCAAGATAGCATGGAAGGAGCTGTTCTCAGTGCACTGGGCTTGCCTTGACCCCCTGCCAAGCACCCCTCTGCCACCACCTGAGCTCCCCCCACCAGGGACACTTGCAAAGCCAAAGGCAGCACAGGAGCACGTAACAGATTACACAAGAGAAAGAAAAGGAAGAAAAAAAAACAAGCAGGAAATCCAGCAAATCTCATTAGGGTAACAAAAATACCAGTGTGACCAACATCAGCTCAGCCCAGCAAGAGCCACAGTTTGAAAGGGGGAGAAGGAAGAGGAGGAGGCAGCTGTGCTGCCAGGGGCTTATGCACCCCATTTGCTCTCACCCAGCCCTAAGAGAGGCTTTTCTCCACCTCCCTCGTTGGGGCTGTTTTATAAAGCAAGCTCTGCCTTTGTGGAACACCCCATTACACCAAAATAGCAGATCCTCCCAAAAACCACACAGAACACCAAGTACAAAGCTGAACTGAGCAGCAATGTCTGAGTTACACCAGTGTAAAAGGGATGGGGAATCCACGTCCCAGCAGTAACACTGGTGACTCTCTGGAAGCTCTGCCTGGCCTTGGGAAACACTGTCTTCTGTGGAATGGGCATGTTGAAAAGGCTTTTTCAGGTTGTTTTTAAGATGTTGCCAGATGGCATTTGCTTCCCTGCACCCCAGCAAGTTCCATTGCAATGGCTTATACAGGCCAAGTACAGAGATTGCTTCCATCACCTGCCATGGAGCAGCAGTAAGTGATATACAAAAGCTGATCTTCATTGTAATATACCCAGACAGCACAATCCCTTGCAACTAAGAAGGAAAATAAATGAGTAGCAAGTATACCCTACCCCGGGGTAAACCAGCATAGCATTATTCATTTAGACTTTGAAAGGAATAATTGCACCCACCCTTGACTTTAAGTACCCGTGTGTAATGGAGCAGACAGCAAATGCCATTAAATTAAACGTCAACAGCATTAAACATCAGTTCTTAACTCTCAATATACCCCATCCATCAGCTCACAAGCACCCTGAGCTTCCTCCAGAGACCTCCACACCCTCCTCCCTGCTCTTCAGCAGATGCATTCACCATGTGCAGCACGGGGCAGGAGCAGCCCTTTCCAGAGCCCCACATTTAGGAAGGGACCACAAGTAATTCCTTTAGAGATGCTCAGCTGAAAGGGACCTGCAAATCTATAAACCCCTGCTCATCTGCACTACATAGCAAAGGACTTCTGTGCCCCCTGCAAGCTGCTGGCTTTGCAGGACAGGGACAGGGCTGGTTTATTAAAGGTGAGGAGCCAAGTGCAGCATCCCCAGTGTGTTCTCTCACAGCCTAAACATGAGAATCCCTCGCTGCAAGAGAGATGACAGGGGAAAGTCCAAAGCAGCTGCACCAGATGGTGGCTTCCTCCAGAAAGCCGCATTTACGAGGAGCATCTGAACAGCTACCGGATCATCATCGTGCCAAGAGCAGCCGAAACCTGCCCGGCACCAGGCTTAAGCTCTCCCAAAGTCACAGCCAGGAGGTGCTGGAGGGAAGAAACCCCTCCAGAGGGTGAGCTGTGGCAGAATGCTGTGCCCAAACAGACGCAGGCCAGCACTGGGAAGGCAGAAACAGCTCCGAATCCTCTTTGAGCCTCGTTGCAAGGCTGGGGAAGCGCCCAGCTCTGCCGCAGCCCCATGCAGGGAGCATCCGCCTATGCCAGCACTGCCACAGGATGCTGCCGTGATGGAATATCCTGCAGTTTGTCCCTCAGCATCTTTCCATCAAAGGCAACCTGATAGAGCTTTTCGATCAGGATGGGTTTTTTCAAGTTTCCTCAATGGCACAGAGGTAGCAGAATTATGGCTGGGCTGCTGCTGCTGATCTCTGCAGCTCCAGGACGGTGCCTCCTTGATGTTCTGCCCAGCCCTGCTCCTCTGTACCAAGCACTGCTTGGATTCAGCTCCCTCTCCCTTCCCACCATATGGTCTCTCTTCTCATCCCCACCCTCCTTGCTCAGAGGCCTTTCCCATGGAAGCTTTCAGGGAAATCCAGCCTCCATCCCTCCCCTCCACTGCTCCATAGGCACAGCCCTTTGTTTGGGGACGCAGCGTGTCTCCCTGGCTGGTGTTAATTAGAAGGGTCACCGTCAGTGCTTGCAGTACAGGGAGCCAGAGGGCGCCAGGCTGGTGCTGCCCGGAACAGTTTGCATCCGCAGTTCTCTCCTGATAGGATTTGGCAGCATCGAGACCCCATTTTTGAAGATGAACATTGGCCATTTCACAGTGGTGCCCTTCAGCACAGGCAGGATGTGGAGAGATGGGGCATATCGGGCAGACACACAGCACTTTATTTCTCCTCTTGCATCCAGAAGGGAGGGGGAAGGGAGGCATCAGAATATCTGCTAAATTAGGGCAAGTCCTTCAGCACTAGCTGGCTGATCAGACAATGGAGAAGTAAAGAGGAACACAAAAAATGTGGAAAAACCATAGTACTATGTAGAAAGGATTCCTGAATGCCTAAACAGTTCTTTTTCTCCCCCAAACAACTTGGTGAAATTTCACATTCAGCCTCAGGTTTCCCAGGTCTCTGAGGAGAGGAGCTGTGTGCTCCCTCAGCCCAAGCAGAGCCACAATTAGTACAAAGATCAAGAGGGATCTGGTCTAAAGACGACATTAAAGCACTTCCACACAGCATCCCCTCCCTCCCCACAGGCTGGGGGGACCAACAGGTGGGGAAGAGGACTCGGGCACAAGGGGGTGGATGAGACAGGATTACCAAGGATGCTTTGGCTGGCGGGCAGAGAGTGAGGGAGTGTGTGTGACAACGGCTGAGGCAGTTAAAAGACACTAAAAGAATCAATTCCCCCATGTCCTTCAAGCCTGGAGTCTCCAAGGCCCTTATGCTCAAAATGGAAATGAAGACTCAATTTCCTCCTCAGAGCTGAGCCCCATTCTTTCCTCTTTCCCTCTCATCCCCAAACACTGCCCATTTCCCCCATTAAATTATTGCTGACAGAGCCCTTTAAATTACAATGCAGGATCTTGCACTGCCTAATCCACTTAACTCAACCCCAGCTGATTAAATTGGATGCCATATGGTGGGAGAGCACTGGTGTAATCCGCAGGGACGGGGACACACTTGACTCATTACCTGGAGCACAGCACGGAGCCCTCTCACTACACACCTCCACATCGGCGCCCTGCTTGCTGCCAGGGATATGATTTCCAAGGTGCCACTCTCCAGCAACAGCACTGGCTCTGGCAAGGTGGTGCTGACATTAAACACAGCCCCAAGCAGCTTAAAGGCACAAATTATCCTTCATCTCTGCTGGCATCTGGCTGTTCCCCCAGCCCCAGCTGGTGTAGCAAACACTCGCGTCTCCCAAGGGCACTTTATAAACTAGGGAAATTTGGTGCTTGAAAGAACCAAATAGGTGGAGGAGGTCTGTCCATGGGGAAACGTGCCAATAACTTGATTGCAGGGAGAGCTGCGAGTGCAGCTCTCAGACTGGGTCACTGTGCAATGATGAGGATTATAATTAAAAAGGTCAGAGCCCTTTTAATAATAACACCCTGCAATGCAGGGCACAGCTGGAGAGCACATTCCCATGGAAAGGGGAGATTCGAGGATGCACTGAGCAGCTGCTGGCAGCACCACATCTGGGGAGCCAGCAGAAAGAAACATGGGCAACACACAAACTAATAACATATCAGCACATCCCACAGCACAGCACTATCCATCAGGAAAGCCCCATCCCAGGCACTGACAGCACTGTAGCTCACCCCCTGGCAAGCACTCGTGGCCAAGGTCAGCGTGAGCCTCATTCTGTCACGTGTGAGAGGTCAGGGCTTTCCCAGGCTCAGAATACATCCCAGGTTCCCCTTCTTCTTGTCTTAGTGACCAAGTATTCCTCTTTCCCAATCAACTGCATGGCCAAATGAACAACTGGAGAAAATTATAGCTGCTCTCAGCCCTGGCAGAGCCTTTGCAAAACACATCATTAGATGCAGACTAGAGGGGAGCATTACACAGGCTAAGAAAAGGCCAGCACAGGAGACCCAGGTTCCCTCACACACTGCAGGATTGTCACTCCTTAATTACCTACAGCTGCATGATAACCACACCAGAGAAAGAAAGGGCAATAACACCAGGACCTATTACCTCATGGAAGGTTTAAGGTCAGATTTTCACTCTGCCATCCTAAGAGCTGTTACCTCTAGAAGCACCAGGAAAAATGAAATTCATGTGCTCTTAGTCACACTTTAAGAAGACAACCAACTCCTGTGAAAACAAAGGGCTGGCTGTTCTCAAAGAGCCAGCTGTGCTGTCCCAGCCCCACAAACAGCATCACCTGTGAGCTCAAGCTTTGGCAAACACAGGATTCACAGGGCCTGGAGGCTTTTTCTTTCCCCAGCAGCAAAAACAGCATTTTAAACTGACCACACTGTCAACATCTACTTTTCCCTGCACTTCTCCTGAAGTCCAACTATTTCAGTAGCTTCCTAAGGGCGTTTAGAGTTGGCAGAGAGTGAACACAAAGCAGTTTGTCCTTTCCCTGGAGCTGCCCCAAGGAAAGAGCCTTGGATTCAGCCGCTGCAGCACTGCCAGGGTGGCACATCTGGGAGGTGCCTCCAGCCCCCTCGGGCCACGCAGGGTTTTATTACTCCTGTCAGTCTATTAGCGGATGATGGATGGAGGCTGACAGGGAAGGCAAGGCACTCCCTTCATTAGAGATAATAATATAATTTGAAGAGCATCCCCTAGGCCCTGCAGGTCTTTACCTACCCTTTGCTCTATTCTGATGGCTGCTGAGCCCTTCTCAGCAATAGGGGATGGAGGTGCTGAGCACCTGCCACAGCCCAGATTCTGGGCTGATCCTGGTTACAGTGTGCAGGGAGTGCAGGAGTGTTTTGCAGCCAGCAAAGCACCAAATCCTTGTTGCATGGAGGAGCTGCAGAGTCCTGAGCTCGGCCTTCCTTGCTCCTGCAGCCCAGCAAGACAAGACGCCAGATCCTGTATGTTCTGAGAGCATGCATCCAGGTCAAAACATGCCAGTAAAACCAGTGCCATGAAAAATGTGCTGCTGTGCTTGGTGTGGGGTCATTTCTGGGGAGGGGAAATCCCACCACACCCAGCCATGGAGCTGTGGGAACTGCAGCAGCTTTGTCCCTCTGCTTTTCAGACTTGCACTTGGCTGCAGAGCTGGGGAAGACACTGCTGGAGCGAAACAAAGAGCTGGAGGACTCCCTGCAGCAGATGTACGCCACCAACGAGGAGCAAGTGCAGGAGATCGAGGTAGGGACACAGTTGGGACAGGGGTGGGGACAGGGGCTGCTTGGCCACTGCTGCCACTAAGGGTGAAGGCGGGAAAGGGGCACTTCCACCTGTGCCAGCAGCTCAGATGCCAGCGGAAAGGGGATGTGCCATGGGGCATGGAAGTTGAAGTATCTTCTGTAGGTGCCTATAGCAGGATGGATTAAAGTCGGTTCAAGCTCATCCCAGCCCTGGGGAGGGTCTCTTTCCCCCACTAACTGGCATTTTCCCTTTTCTCACATCCTCACTCCCTGCCCAGATGTGCCCATCAGATTTTGGCACCAGGCTGCATCTGGGTCACGTTTGGCCTTCCCCTGCACATCCGCCAGCCTTCACACTCATTTCTTTCTGCTCTGCTGCAGCTTTTCCTTGATCCTAGAGATTCAGAATCGCGTTTGTTCCCAGCTGGCCTCTTGGCACCCCCATAACACAGCCCCCTTTGTTAGAGGCATAAAATAGCTTTTTCTCCAAGAGCTGCAATCTAACCCCCCATTTCAAGCATCCTGTGGAGTCAGGGCAGTATTTCTAAGAGCTCACAGAACTGATCTTAGAGGCTTAAACCTGCTGTGCCCAGGAGGGTTTTCATCCACTGGAAGCCTTCTAGGGATCTGTGAGTTTAAAAAGATTGGACACCCCGTGATTTAAAAGAACACAGGGCAGAGGAGGGCTGCAAGTTCACAAGAGCAGCACATGATGCTGCAGGGATCAGACAGCTGATGTTTGAGGGAACAAGTGGATGGATTTAGCCATCCCCCCCTCCAGCAGCCTGTCAGAAGTACATCCACCATAGGATTTGGAAACTGGTGCCAGCTGAGAGTGAGCACCTGAGTAGATGCTCCTCTCCCAATCTTCCCAGGATAAGATTTTGCAATGGCAGACTTACAGAAAAGGGTGTGCAAATCCACAGAAACCACAGGTCTCCTCATATTTCACGGACTCAGAGTTTTAGCCTGAATTCCCAAGGAAACACAGCTTCTGCAGTCGATCTGTCAGACGATCCAGTAACCAACTGGCCAATTTCAGTCAACTTTCAGTCCCAGGGATATCAACTTTCTTTGGTACTGGGAATAAAAAAGCAGCTGAATAGAGAGATTGAGGTTAGTGCCCTTCACAGAGGGCAGGGGAAGTTCAATCGTATTTTAGACACAAAACTATTTACAGTGGGCAGGGGGATGAATATTTCATCTGTGGAAGAAGTTTCAACCAGGCAGAGCCACAGAACACATTGTCAGAGGAAGCAAAGGCTGTAGGCATTTCTGCTTGTGAAACAACCTGGGTTTTGGACGTGGAGTGCTCATGCTTCACTTTTCTTTGCAGTACTTGACCAAGCAACTGGAGATGCTGCGGCAGATGAACGAACAGCACGCGAAAGTCTATGAGCAGCTGGATCTGACAGCACGGGACCTGGAGCTGGCTAACCAGAAGCTCGTGCTGGAAAGCAAGACATCCCAACAGAAGATCCACTGGTACGGCCTCCCCTGGATCCTCAAGATCCAAGAGCCTTCATCTCACCTTTCCCCTGCCCCAAGGGGCAGTCTGTCCTTGCTATTTAAGCCATTCTCTTGTCATATCAACCCAGTTTTGCAGCTATTTAGAACACAAGTGTGTTGCAGTAATGCTGGTTAGCAGGGGTCAGCCACAGCACAGACATCCCTGGGATAAGGGCTGGATAAAAGAGTGTCTGAAACTGCCCAGAGGGAGGCACAGCAGTCTCTCCTCAGATGAGTTTCCTTGAAGAAGAGGCACATAATCCTATCAGGGAGATCCCCAGCACACAGCCCAGCAGAAACACCAGGCACAGATCCAGCAACTCATAAACCCCTGGCTAGTCCACGCTGAAACACCAGTTAATCAGTAATATTTCTTTCCTAAAACAAGCCCATGATCAAGGTCATCCCTAGAAACAACAGCCTAAACCACGTCCTTGCAATGCATCGTTGTTTGCAAACAACTGTGTGGAGAAGGAGTTTCTGAGCAGAGTGTTTTACAAACTATCCACAGACAGAACAAAACAAAATCTCTGCCCAGTCTCTGTATTTCTCTACAAGATAAACAAAAGGAATAGATGCTTGTTTTAAGTGCAGAGATATTCCAGGATAGTGCTTATGTCCCAGAGGTAACTCTTTCAGCCAACTGATTTGAGGACAGGATTCAAATCAATCCCCCTGTCCCTTTTTTATAACCAACCCCATTCAAGAGTGACCACACAGAGAAAGACCAACAAAAAACAAGCGTTGTCATGATCCCAGGGCACACACTAGAAACTGGAAGCACCTTCCCTAGATTGGCTTTCTCTATAGGAAAAAAACACCTTTTAGGAACCTGCAGTGCCTGACTCCTCACCTGTGCTCCCTCCTCTCTCTGCAGCTTGACAGAAACGATCGAGGGGCTGCAGAACCAGGTGGAGGAGCTGCAGAAGCAGGTGGAGGAAATGCGGAGCTTGGAGCAGCTCCGCATCCGGCGGGAGAAGAGGGAGCGGCGCCGAACCATTCACACCTTCCCCTGCCTTAAGGAGCTGTGCTCCAGTCCCAGGTACAGAGCCTTGGCTTTGGCCACCCCTCCAAACTGATCCCCACAAACAGGGGAGGCGGTGGGTGAGCCCCTCTGGGGGTGCACAGAAACCCCTCAGACATCGAGGTTGGGCATCAGAGCCTGAAACCCATGGCTGGAGCTGAAGGGGGGATGTTCCTCTCACCAACCTACCTGCCTAAGGTGGTGTTGGCAAAGCAGAGCCTTCATGATCCCAGCAGAGTGATACTTCCCAAACCAGCACAGCCCGTTTTCCCTTTCCAGCTGCCTTCCAGCACAGCACCAGCACCTCTGGCTCACCAAAACCAGTTGAGATGGTGCCTTTTGTGCTGTGTGACTCCAGAACTCCCCAGGGACACCAGTCACACACCCAGATACACCACGTGCTGTACAAACACCTCCAGCACTACTGCAGCTGTAATCCTCCTCGAAACTCAGCCACTGTGTTAATTCACTGACCTCGTGAGGGCATTTCTTGCTCAGCTTTGTCCACAAAAGAGGGTTCTTTAAATAGATAAGCAATCAATAAACTTTGTCACTGAAAGCATCCTCTGCCAGGGGATATGAACCAAAGACATTTTCACTGCAGCAGCAATGGGGATGTTAATCAGGCCAAAACCTGACCCCCAGCAAAATCCACTTAACGTCTCTGTGGTACTTTTCCCCCCAGTCCCCCAATCCCACTCTCCCCCCATACCACAGGACCTCGGGTCCCCTTGCAGCTCCACAGTTGGCTCTGAAGGTCAGGCTGCCCTTCAGTGCCTTGAAATCTGTTCAATACCCCCCACCACAGCCGTGCCTCCCAGGGGAAGCCATGGAGCCTGCACTTTTCCAATCTGTTCTAAACAAACAGGATGCCATGGGTGCTTCACTGAGGAGGAAAACCCAAATTCCCGAAGGGAAGGGGGAAGTGCTTGTTATCACTTCCCAGGCAATGAAGAAGGGCCACCTCTATCAAAAAATCTCTGTCTGCCTTGCCATGTAAATCTTCCCTCACTCCCTCCAGAGCAGCTCCCAGACACAGGGTTGCACAGGCAGCAGCACATGTGCTTCAGGGTTTTGGCTGGGTGGGTCTGGGGTTGTCGCCATATGTGGTGGGTAGTTGGTAAACTCCATGGTGCATGAAGCAGCTGATGGACTCCACCAGGAAAAACCCAAAGCCACCTGCTTTCAGCTCAGACTGGTAGCACTTGAATACTCATTCTTGCTTCACTGCAATGCTGGTGGCTTGTCTGTTAATCAGATGTGTATTTACCTTTGAGGGTCTCATTTCCCTCCTGTCTTTTATTACTGCTGTCCAATAAAACTGCAAGTTCTGTGGGACAGATTTGTCTCTGTGTCCAGAAGACCCCCAGCCACACCTTGTGGTCTCCTGGCACATGGAGAAGGCACATCTCACTCCATGAGCTCATGTCTTTTTTGGACATCAGTGGAGTTACTTACATAACAATACAACACAAATCCATCATGGGAGTATTGCTTGGTCAGACTCGCTCAAGCATCCTTCTCTTTCAGGTATGAGGATGCGTTCCAAGTCCACAGCTCTTCCACAGAATTCAACCAGAAGCCACTGGAGAGGGAGAACGAGCGTCTCCAAGCCATGGTGAACTCACTGAGATCCCAGGTGAACCAGGAGAAGCAGCGGAAGGAGAGGGTGGAGCGCGAGTACACCTCGGTTATCCAGGAGTACTCGGACCTGGAGCAGCGGGTGTGCGAGATGGAGAACTGCAAACTGCGCATCAAAGAGCTGGAGGCAGAGCTCCTGGAGCTGCAGCAGATGAAACAAGTCAAGAAGTACCTGCTCAGCAGAGAGGACAACCTGTCCGAAGCCCTCCTCGAGCCGCTGAACAACGCCCCAGAAGCAGATTACATCGACCTGTCCGAGGAGGAGGGAGGGAAAAGCCACGGGACATCCATGACCCCTTCCCCAAACCACCCCGTGCGGAAAAGCTGCAGCGACACGGCCCTGAACGCCATCGTCACCAAGGACGCCGTGAGCCGGCACGAGGGCAATTACACCCTGCATGCCAACAACGTGCGCAAGCGGGGCATGTCCATCCTGCGAGAGGTGGACGAGCAGTACCATGCCCTGCTGGAGAAGTACGAGGAGCTCCTCAGCAAGTGCCGGCAGCACAAGGACAGCGTGCGCCACACGGGGGTCCAGACCTCCCGGCCCATCTCCCGCGACAGCTCCTTCAGGGACTTCCGAGGAGAGGGGCATGAGCTGGAAGAGCGGAAAACCATGGAGAAGACCATCAGCAAACACGTGGACGCCGTAGACAAGCGGCTGGAGCAGAGCCAGCCCGAGTACAAGGCTCTTTTTAAGGAGATCTTCTCCCGCATCCAGAAAACAAAAGCAGACATCAACGCCACAAAGGTGAAAAACAAGAGCAGCAAATGAGTCCTGGCTCTCCGCAGCTCCCATGTGCAATTGCAATGGCCACGTCTTCTCTTGAGCCCCAGGAAACGCCACGTGGCCCCTCTGATTTGAAGGTTCGAGAGGTCTGCAAGCAAGAGAATGTCACAGGGACCCAACTCACTTTTTAAAGCCTGGGCTCTGGACAACCTTTTGGGACAATTGTACATTGTAGTTAGAGGATTTCAGAAACCACATGATGGATCTCTGCATGAGTTACTGCCGCTGCCAGACATCACAACAGCAATGTCAACCCCACCATGAAAAAACAGAAACCAATCTCCCCCTCCACCCTTTTTCAGCTTGTCCTACAGCCCAATTATCTGCAAGCAAAAGCCTGGATGTCCTCCAGTGTCCTGCCACAGCTGGAGTACAGCTTCTCAAAGTAAAACAAAAAGCCATCAGAACTTTAGGGGCTGCCCCAGCACAGCAGCCCAGTCCTCCAGTTTGGTTTTATGGCTAAGAACCTATGCTTGAACCCAAGAGACTTCTATGTCTGCCTTCCCCAAAGGGCAGTATGGTCTTGCTATTTAAGCCATTCTCTAATCGGTCAGGTTTTTCAGCTCTTTACAATGCAAGCTCATTGCAACTGGAAAAACTTGAAGAGAAACATAAAACTGATTGTTCCATCTCCATCAGCGTCGCTCAGTGTTTCCATCCACACTCTCCAGACCTTGCAGGCATATGGGATTTACTCGCTTTAAGTCTGCCCTGGTATTTCAACCCAGGTGAAGCACCATGCCTGGTAAGAACTCGGTGCCCAGGGCCTTCCCACAGCAAGACAAGAAGTGCTATTACAATATCAGAGACACGCTTTCATCTCACAGCCTGGGTACCGGTTCTCTGTGCTGTGCTCTTCAAGAGGTTCTCATTGTCTCATCGTAGCAAATTCCTTAAAAACAGCTTGCATGGGCTTAGAAAACTGACTCCCAGGGACTCGCACACAAGCCAGGGGATGCAGCATCTCCCGGGTCAGGATTCTGGCCCTGGCAGTAGCACGGATCACACATCACCCCTCACTCCTGCTCCAAACATCTCCCCAGCCACGAGGACAGATTTCAGCTTCCTGCTGAAAATAATCTTTCTTGGCTGAGACGCTGTTGCCTCTCATGTTCCAGTTCCCTTTCCAGCACTGAAATCTCCTCACTTTTGCTTCCACAGACATGCAAACACGCAGCCAAAAGGCCACTGCAGTCTCAGGAATCACCAGTTTCCGTGAACTAGATGATGAACTTGTATGGTCAGACATGCTTTAGGCAGAAAAGCAGCATCTCATTACAGCTTAGGCAGCACCCTGAGCGTTGAGCCACAAAACCCAGCAGTTCAGTGTAAGCAACCTACTCTGCACCTGCCTGGAGCAACCATCAGCTACATCTGGATTCTCTTTCCACCAGCTTACATCCCAAAATGTTGGGTCAATGGCTGGGACTTTTACAACATTGAGATAAATAAATGAGAATGTGGCTTTGGAAGGGGAAGACTGTTCAAATGGAATTATCCCCCGAGTCCAGGGCTTTGATGCTACAAGGAGGGACCTTTCTTTCACTCCCCATGGAATTAATGCAGAAAACCCCCAAAAACCACCCTGTTTTGTTAAGCTGAGTACCACAGAGGTAAGTTGGCAGGAGTGTGATGTGCAAACCACCCCTGCTCCAGAGGCCTCCTCCTCAAAACCACCAACTGCTCCGCTCTTCCACGCTCTGCATTTCCAGGTGCCCCACAGCCCCAGACACATCAGGAGCTGCACGCACGGCTGTGGCTACCAGCTCTGTAACACTATGGAGAACCTTCATGCCTTATTTATTTATAATGGAAAGCAGTTGTCTAATAAAATAAAATAAATAAAAGTGAACAACAACAGCAAGAGAAGCATTGTTGATTTCCTGGGAGTGTTCACCACCCGTTGACTTGGCACTTGTAGCAGTGTTGGTTTAAGCCAGGCAGTGTTTGCCCTGCAGTCAGCTGATGCTGCAAAGGTGTGGGAAGGGAATCACCCTCACTTTCTGTTTTAAACAATCCCACGTGGATCCGCATCACAGTTAAGTGCACAACATATTAAATATATTTTTTAATGCTCTATTCTCCTCCCAAATACAAAGAAACACCAATTTTCTCACAGCTCTTCCAGTTCTTTTTACTTTTAAGAACAGCATAAGAGTTAATTCTTTGATTTTCATGTACCATTTGGGTCAAGAAAGTGCTTCAGGCACCCTTGCAGAAAGGAAAGAGAATATGCTGAACTGTTCTGCTGCATTATTTATATAACACACATTTTTGTGCACTTGGACTGCCAACACTGCCACGCGATAAAACCCCTCTTCAGTCAGCTCGGAAGTCTCTGTAAAACCACACAGTTTCTAAGCTCCCAATTCAAATCCTATTTTTCTTTCGGCCTTTTTTGCAAACCACAAATCCAAAAATGACTGATGTAAGTAACATGATATTAGTACTTGGCTTGACAAAGGCACAGCTGCCGTGTATCAGTGGAATGTTCAGCAAAGTGCTGAGGGCATTTTTTTTTCTGCATCCAAAAATATTAGTGGCCATATATACACGTCCTGATTGACTGTATGAGTCAGAGTCACTTGATTTCTGCCTTAAGTGAGGCTTTCAGTGATCAAAGGAGGAGAAAATAAGCATCTTCTGGCCTTTTAGGCCACCTTTGATCTAAACTTTTCCAATTGCTTTTGGAACACCAAGGAAAGCTACACAACTCCAGTTCAGGTAACAAGATAGTGCTGAGCAACCACTCTGCCAGAGAAACTGGTGTAACAGAGAGCAGCAGGTACTTAACAGCACACCCCCATGGTTCAGGACAAAAGGGAAAATTGCTGCATGCAATTAAAATGGATGAGGAAAAGTACGATGTCACAGGAAATAATTCTTCATTTCAGAATTTGGCAAAATCGGTGACCCTATTCAGCTCACAGCATTAAGATCAACAAGGGCACAGCTTGTCAACAATCTGGTTTCATGCTGAATTTGAAAGCTGGCATTTAGACACGTGCAGTTCCATCAGATCTGGTCTGGCTTCTCACTGTATCACCAGCTGGAATATCCTTCAGAAGGGCACCTGTTGTTATAAACAGGGAGGGACCACTTGAAGCACAAATTCAAGGGATTTACAGAGTTCAAGCTCCCATAGGGAGGATTCAGCATCTTGCCTCTCTTACAGCACCTGAGACCATCTGGAAGGTCCCTTAAAGCCCTGTTTGCTCCTACATTAACAGCCTGTGCCCTCACTTGGACATCTCAGCCTTTCCCTCGGGTTTCTGGGATGGCTCTTGACAGCTCTTGCTCACCAGTGACCACCATATGGGCTGAGGTGGCTTCCTCAGCCTGGACCAGTGACAAAGTAGTTCATTTCTCCAGCTATAATGCCAAAGGTTTGGCTCTCCTTGGCTCACACCAAAGTCACACCTTGCCATCCCAAGCCCTGCCTGACAGGGAGAGCAGTTTCCAGCCATCCAAGCAGAGATCACCCAGCTTTTTACCAAGGCTCTGTGGTAAACGGAATGAAGCAAAACCAGACAAATGTCCTTTTAGACTGGTCTGGCTTCACCTGTGTGACCTTCCAGCTCCTTTCACAGCCCTTCTGTGGTACTGTCCTTGGAGGGTGTTGCTGCACAAGAACCACCAGACACGTTTGACAACAGCTGGTAAATGAGTCATCCTGCTTTGAGTATTTTACCCATCCCTCTGGCTATGAATCACAAACATTTACCTGTTCCCTGTTAGAAATTAAGGTCACCAGATGGCATGGTTTGCTTCTGACAGCTCTGGGTTTTTTCCTTAAAGCATTTTGTTTTCAGCTGAGTTTGGACAAGGGCAGTGGAACAGAACCCCAGGACTCAGAGGTTCCATTAAAACAAAGTGAGGAGCCCTCTGTGGCCCTGAGCTGCTCAGCTGCAGCCAGGGCAGAGAACCATCCATGTTCAGGACTTGCTCCCTCGCGAGGACTGAGTTCCCCGACTTTAAATGGATTATCTGGGTGGGACTCAGCTCAGATCCTCACTCACACAGTCTCTGTATCAGCTTCTGAACACCCATTTTGGCTTCATCCACAGTTTTAAACAAGAGATTGTCAGCTCCTGTCAAAACACCAGAGCAAATGACAGCCCATCCCTGCCTGTGCATTTTCCTGCTGCCAGGAATAGCAATCCCTGCCCCTCTGGACGCACACCCTTCTTGTCAAGCCAGCCTGACAGCTCCAACAGGAGTAAAAGCTGAAGGATTTCCACAACTGCCTCACTCCCCTGCATCCCACATCCATCTTGGCATCTTGTGCTGCTATATCAGCATTCAAAAACTAATTGTGTATATATATATATGTGTGTGTGTATGTGACACTTTAGTGCTCTAGAGAGGATAAAAATGTGAAAACTGAAGCACCCCAGGTGCAAAACCTAAATAATATACAAAAAAGGCTGGATGTATTTTCATTTTCAGCACTGGCCACCACGAAGGTCTGGGATGCACAGACATCACAACCACCCCTGAGCTCCCTCATCCCCCTGCGGTGCCCCACAGGCCCCATGTGCCCCCCCGTACACCTCTCAGCAGTGCCGCAGACACCTCTCCGCCCCACAGACCCCCAGCCCGGAGACCACGGACATCACACGCTCAAGATCCATCCGCAGAGCCCCAAAAGAGTCCCTTTATCCCCCTAAATCGCCTCCTTGCTTCCTCCGCCCCGCCCCGGAACGCGGCGCGCGGCCGCCGTTTCCGCAGGGACGCCTGGCGGGGGCGCACCGCGCGGGCCAACATGGCGGCGCACACGCTACGGGGCCTGTGCTGGCAGCGGCCGGGGCTGGCGCTTCTGTGCGCCCGGTTCTCGCAGCGGGCCGCCGCCGGCACCGAGTACCGGAGCTCCCACAGCCTGGACAAGCGGGACCCGCCGCGGCAGGACGGAACCGCCGCCCGCACCACGGTCAGAAGAGCGGGAGGGAAGAAGAAGACGCGTGAGGGGAGGGGCTTGGGCGGGGTTTGTTGGTTGATTGACAGCGGGTGGGCGGGGTTTAGCCCTTGGGGCCGTTGTTGCGGCTGGGCGGGGCCGCAGTGGGGGCGGGGCTGTTGGGT
>VZRV01005012.1:677104-727156 GCA_013398115.1 Falcunculus frontatus
ACCGGGGCCGCCCAGCCCCCGCGCAGCCGGAGCGGCGGCGGGGTCCGCCGGGGCGCTGTCCCCGCCCGCCGCCGCCTCCAAGTGGGTGCGGCTGAACGTGGGCGGCACGTACTTCGTGAGCACCCGGCAGACGCTGTGCCGGGAGCCCAAGTCCTTCCTGTGCCGTCTCTGCTGCCAGGACGGGCCCGAGCTCGGCTCCGACAAGGTGAGGCCGCGGCGGGGCCGGGCCCCCACACACACCGGGACAGCCCCTCCCTGAGCCGCCACGGCAGCCGGTGTCACCAGGGTGCCCGGACTTGTCCCACGGGCAGGGTGACACCCCCGGCTGCCGGTGTCCCCGAGCCTTCTGTGCGGCCCCGGGCACCGGGGTGTGGATAGGCCGATCTCCCACGGTGCCGGGGCACGTTACTCTGACATAGCATCGCCTTGTCCCTCGTGTCCCACGGTCGGGGAGGTGGCGGCATCCCCAAGAACGGGAGTTGGGGTCTGCCCTCGTGCCTGTGACACCCAGATGCCACAGGCTCTGATCCCTCCACCTCTCACGGTGACACGACTCCGCTCAAGGAGCAATCCACCTTCCCATAGTACTGACAGCAGGGGAGGAAACTCCTAGAAACAGGAATGTTACGATTTCTCACCCTGAGCATGTCTGTTGTTGTTTTGATTTTTTAATATATTTCACTTCACTCTCGTAAAAGATTACAGTGCACATTTCTTGCATGGCTGGACAGTTTTGAAGTCACTGCAGTTTATCATAAGGATTTTGCAAACAATTATTGTTGCAATTGCAGATTTTCCAAAGGATCAGCTGCAGAAGGTGTTGTAAATATGTTGTGAGCGGGTCAGCCAGAATTAGTCAGGTCTGTTGCTGCTCCATTCAGAGTTTAATCACAAGGTAAATCCTGGCTGTGATCGAAATATCAGTCAGCAGCATTAGTGAGGAGAGGAGATATTTCACAGTGGGTTTGCACAGTTTCTTATTGCTTTAGAGTCAATTGGCAGGAGAAACAATGCTTTAAAGTCATTAAGAGAGGGATATGAGAGTTGTGCAGAAGGTTTGTCAGTGCTTCAAAGCTGCTTAAGAGATGCTTTTGGCTGTGAATTGTTGATTATTTAATGCCAATAGTTGTTGTATTGCTGGACACACGGCTGGAGCATTGCAATGTGTGTTTGCAGTAGTGGAAAGGGGGAAAAAAATGAACTATTTTGGCTGTCAGGTGCCCTTAACTAGAACTGGAGATCCCATTTACCTCCAGAGCCTCCTAGTTAAATTAGTCTGGAGATCAGGCTTAGCCAGAACACAACTGCCAGGTTTTTGTTCTTATTGCAGTGAAAAAACCCTCCTAAGCCCAGCTGTTTTCTCCACGTTCATAAACTGTTTGTACAAGTGCTTCATGTAAGGCATCTGCCAGCGTTACTGGGCTGCAGCGTTCGTAGATCAGATACTGAAAAAATGGCTTAAATATGGTGTCATTTGTACACATCCCACAGGAAAATGAATCCAGGTTCTCAGAGAGAAACTGTTCCGTTTATCGCGTTAGATTGAAATTATTTTTTCCTCGTACCACTGAACCATCTCTGTTTTGTTCTCAGGATGAGACAGGGGCCTATCTCATTGACAGAGACCCCACGTACTTCGGTCCGATACTGAACTACCTCCGGCACGGGAAGCTCATCATAAACAAGGAGCTTGCAGAGGAAGGTAAGAGAAGAACACCAGGAAAGGCTGTAAGTGCTGTTTGATAGCACATCCAGGAGCCCTCACCAGAGACTGAAGGTGTGAGCAAGTTTCCCAGGAGTGCTTTTAGTATTGTTAATTGCTCATTAACGAGGATTAAGTCATCAGATTTTGTGTCTTCCCGAAAGCAGAGGCTGCAGCTCACAGCACACCCTGTCACTGTTCTGCTGAGCCCAAGGTCTGTTACAGCCCATCTGCCCCTCATAGACTATGGTTCTCCCCAAATAGACAGCTCTGAGGGCTTTCCCTTGATGGGGCTGGGTGAAGAAATAGACACTGTACCATGAGATTTCTGATAATCCCAGGGAACGGGGAATAATCTTTCTTAAAGATCCTCTTAAGTCACAAAAGGAGGTGACAGCTAGTCAGGCATTATCTCCTAGCCTGGGAGCAGGAGGTGGGTGGCACATTTGGAATTCTGACATTTGGGCTAGATTTGGAGTCAGGAGCAGGTGTTGCATCCTTGTGGCAGAATCATCTTCATTCTACCCTGTGCAAAGTAACAGAATTTGTACTTTGGGTTCCTCTCTCAGGGGTGCTGGAAGAGGCTGAGTTTTACAACATCGCGTCCCTTGTGCGGCTGGTGAAGGAGCGGATACGGGACAACGAGAACAGAACCTCTCAAGTAATGCACCTCTGGGTTATGGAGTCAGTTCTGTGGCACAGAAGGACAAGCATGGCTGCAGGCCCTTGCAGTAGCACTTCTTTGGTTCAGCAGTAACAGGGGAATAAATGCTGTTATGTGGATGCAGGGCATGGCTAGGAAAGAGCCTGCAGTGTGGCTTTATAAAGCACAGACCACTGAGTCATCTCAGCACTGTAGGGAAGGGCAAGGGACACTTACAGGAGAGGGGCCAGGAGCGGAAATGGGTGGTTAGAAAGCAAAACATACTGCTTTGGTAAAGAACAGCTCAAACTCTGCCTTCTCTAGACCGTTTTCTTCCACTTGTCTCTCTGTGGCATTTTTCCCGTTGATGCTCAGCTGATAGCAGCACAGCTAGTAGATTCAATTTCAGAAATGTTTTCAAAAAGCAGCAAATGGCTTTGAAAGCTAAAGAAGTTTTGCTTTCACTGTACCGTAGACACCTAGAAAGCTTTTAAGAGAAGAGTGCGAGGCATATGGTTCTGTTTTGGAATCAGTTGGATGAAAAAGCCCTTAGAAGGCCTGTGGGACTCTGACTTCCTAAGACAAGAGCAGGAGACGCTTATTAATTTCCTAGAGTGATACTAGACAGCAATTACTAAACTACCACAATTGTTCTCTGTGCTCCAGGGACCTGTGAAACACGTGTACAGAGTGCTGCAGTGCCAAGAGGAAGAGCTCACACAGATGGTGTCCACCATGTCTGATGGATGGAAATTTGAACAGGTACCATTACCAAAGAATGGCAGAATTCCTTTGAAAGCTGGATATGGAATAAGCAGTTTCCTGTTGAGTTGCACTTCACACTGCTCTGCTCTTCTGAATAAGCAGCCTGACCTGCGCAGCAATCTCCTTGTGTCCAGTTACTCACAGGGGAGAGCAGAAGTCGCTCAAGCTGCCA
Source organism: Falcunculus frontatus (assembly GCA_013398115.1). NCBI lineage: Eukaryota > Metazoa > Chordata > Aves > Passeriformes > Falcunculus > Falcunculus frontatus. Next base: position 680,387 of record VZRV01005012.1, read on the forward strand.
GAGAGATTTCATTTTCTCTCAGGACATCTTGTCTCCTTGTCAAATCCCAGAGCAATTCTTCCCTTCTCCTGCATTTCATCACGTACACCAGGCCACAGTTTAACAGTTCTATCCAGGAAAATTACCAGGGCCATGAAAAAACACCACGACTTTCTTGGAACCTCAAAGCCACAACTGCTGCATTTGCTAAAGAGGCACTGAGTGACATGAGAACTTTGTGCAGATGTCTTTGCAGTGCAGCTGGTTCCAGGGCTGGGTGTCACTGCAGTTGCTTATGGCATTAGTTCCTGGTTTGGTTTCTGGAATCAAACACAGTTCTCTTATTTCTGAGGAGGGAGAACTGGAGCCAGCTGGCCTGTGTATTATGTTATATTAAGAAACTACAGAATGGGCTCTGTGGATTACAGCAGTGTCTTCCCAGTTAGTCCAGCTTCAGTACAAGTGGATGCTGTGGGAAATGTGCTGATACAAAGTGAGGCAGAGGATTAGGAACAGCACTTCCCATCATTTGTTCCTATGGATGTGTTCTGTAACGCCTGAAAACTATCTCAGAATGGAGAGGCAGCCAAAAACCTGCCCCTGTGAGGAAAGAGTGAAATCTTGTGACCAAGAACCACTCACTGCTCCATGGAAATGCAGTTCTCCAACGCCCAGGTTTTTGCTGTCCAACAACTTACTGACTCTGCCTTTCACACATCCATATCTACACCCCCAAAACCTTGAGGCTACCGGTAGTACCTGCACCCTTAGATCTTTCCTAATCTTCCTTTTCAAATCTATAATATATAAATATGGAGCTGGCTCTTCTAAAATCCATTAGGACATGGAAGTTAAGGTGCACGCTGCACATTAAGATTTCCTGGATATACACAGTTGATAAGAGTCACAATGCTTTCTTCAGATGACATGGATTTATTTTCTGGAAAGCAGAACTGAGTTGTAAATGACAAATTACTGACTAATTACTCTGTACTCCAGGATGTCCTTTTAATGTAATAATGATAAATGAGACAGATGGGATTCCTTGGACTGAGTCCAGACCCCCTCAACACAACAGTAATAGAATATAATCCCGTTTATACAGAGAGCAGACTCCATCTTGGCAGCATCCACATAAAGGACAGTGTCTGTTTGCCACATGTCCCCACTTAATCCAACATCTGCCTGGGGTAAAGAATTCCCATTTCCACATCAGTCACAAGGCAGGTTGAGAGCCGAGTTCAGCAAGGACCAGGCAATTTGCAATGCCTGCCCACGTCTGAGTGAACTGGATATTATATATTGCACAATCTGTTTTCCCTTTTTCCACCCTCAGAAACTGGGCAGTGTTCTGCTGTGATCAGCAGTAGTTTCAGGCTGGAATTCCTTCCCGGGGCTCCAGGTGCCACTAGAGGGCTGTGAAGCTCGGCTGTGTCCCCACCTTACACACACACACACACACAGAGAGGAGGCTGCAGGGGACACTTCGGGTCCAGAGCAGATCTCCTGGGACCTATCTCACAGTAACTGTAGGAATAAAATCAAGACTTATTGATAGTTACCTTGGCTGTCTCCTGTTGCACAGCTGATCAGCATTGGATCTTCCTATAACTATGGAAATGAAGACCAGGCAGAATTCCTCTGTGTTGTGTCCAGGGAGCTCAACAATTCTACCAATGGCATTGTCAAGGAGCCAAGCGAGAAGGCCAAGGTAAGGCATTTGCTCAGATGTATCAATTTGAATTCCCTTAGGAAAGAAAAACCTTCCCTGCACCAAGCTGCAGCAGCAGTTCTGTGGATCACCTTTCCCATTGCCTTCTGTATCATCCCTTTTTGGAAGATTGCTTGTTTTACTGTAGGACAAGAGCTGAGGCTCTTTGTGCACTTCAAATTGAGACCAAAATACTGAAGGAAAGAGTAACTTGAAGAAGGAGAACAGAGTAGCAAGGACCTTTGAGGTTAGTCAGGTTTTGTGGTTGAAGGATGTTGCAGGGAGAAACAAGATTTTTGTTCTCTTTCAGTCCTCCCCATCCCTGGAAGTGTTCAAGGCTAGGTTGGATGGGGCTCTGAGCAACCTGGTCTAGTGGAAGGTGTCCCTGCCCATGGCAGAGGGGTGGAACAAGATAAGCTTTAAGGTCCTTTCCAAACCAAACCATTTATGAATCCACTTTCCCCCCCCCAAATAGAAGCAAAAGGCAACATCCTTACCTCCTGACAAGCAGCTGAGCAGGATTTCTAGAGAAGGGGCTCACTCACCCTTAACCAGATTGTCAGTTGTTGTGGTAGCATAAAAGCCCACAAGCTGATCTCACATTAGTCTGTGTTTCCTTTCTCTGCAAAAAACAAGGACCCTGAACAGGAACTTTTGCATTTAAACTTGTCTGAGGTTTTCATAGAAGGTCTCTTCTGTTTCAGATTCTTCAGGAGCGAGGATCCCGGATGTAATTCAAGTGTCCACTCCATTAAACTCCATTAAACTCTGGATGTCACAGAGCAGTCCAGCTGGGAAGAGCATCTCTCCGCAGAGCAACCCGGCCCTTGTACAGTAACCAAGCTAATGCAAAGCAAAGCTGAGCCTGTCCTGCCAATGGCAAATAATTCTGGTCATAACCAAAGGCTTTTCTCTTACCCTGGAAACCGAGGAAGGAAAAGACTCTCCCATTTGGATAGTCCTTTCCACAAGTATCTGTTTTATTTTCTTGGCCAGCGCTGTATTGAATTTTTCCAACAATGGCTGGGCCGGATTCCCAGTTGGAGCCTTTGTGAAGGTTGCTCAGGTCCTCAGGCCCTTGTAATCAATCCCACTTCCACAGGCTGCTGTGGATGGGAAGGTCCATATTTGAGCTGTGCCATTTCTTCCACCCAGGTCTGCTACCAAAAAAGTGCAGCGACCTTGCAATGCAACCCCCTTCCCCCTCAAATCCAAAGAACAGGGCTTTAAAAGGAGGAACAAAACAACCACTCCTAAAAAACCCACACAAACCTTTTCCATCCTTGCTTTGTATTTGTTCCTTGTTCAATTCCTAAGAGCTGCATTTAGATCTGAGGGGAGGGGAGTTGTGTACCCATCTGACACAGGCCTCACTGTTAACACTATTACACATGGGCTCCTGGTAATTTTCAAAGCCCGTTACTTTGCATGCATAAACAAAGAGGCCTGTGTTCACCCAAAATAGTGATAGAGTGATAGTCCTGTCCTTCACACTTCTCCACAGAGGAAGAGTGGCAACATCTTCCCCTCCAGTACCCTGCCATGGCCATATCTTAGCCTGGTGCAAAGTCACAAGGTTTAGGGACTTGCTGCTGCCAAGTTCAGCTTTGCCTTGTTTGTCTCCAGTAGTGTGGGCTCTGTCTCCTTCTCTCACCAGGGAGGGCTCCAGGCAGAATTTCTTTTGTACTGTACCAAGCAGGTAGGTTTGCCTGACCCCACGAGATCCTTTGCGGAGGAGATCCCCTATTTACATGCAGTGATTTACCTGCGGCCCCCTCATGTCCCCACCTTTAAGAGATCACCTCAAATTACAGAGGGACACCACAGAGCTGGGGTGGGGGGAGGGTTTGGTGAAAAGTTGCCAAACTATTGTAATGTTTCTTGTCCAAAGTGATGTGTCAACTTTTGTGACTTTTCTTTCCTTTTTTTTTTTTTTTGGAATGCCTTGGATGGATGTGCAAAATGTTCGTTTGTGCCTCTCTTGAATTCTAATCTTAGCCAAACTGCAGTCACTGGTTCCCCTCTGTTACTCTGTGCCACCCCTAACCAAGGGCATGTCCCTCCTAGTCTGGTAAATGGAATTTCATAGGAATTTGCTGCATGTTTTTCCCCTTTCATCCTGGCTTTGTTCTCTGTAGCCCAAGTGTCCTGGCACTTGGGTCATTTTCAGTCAAGTCCCAAAATGACATTACAGCAAAGCTTCAGAGATGCTGGAATTCAGACATTGACAAGCTCAGAGCAGATGTTTCTCAATAAGCTACCAGAAAATTCCTCACCTGGACTGAGGAGTTGGGCTCATTTCTGGAGGGCTTCAGCTACCCATGTTCTCCTGAAAGTTTTGACACAGAATTAGGCAGGTTTCCCGTCTTAACCACTTGTTGCTGAGAGGGTCCTACCAACAATCCAACAACCAGTTCAGCGACCAAGACGTGCAGCAAAGACACTGAGTGGCACAGCTGTGCTCTGCCTCTCTCCAGTCCTTCTGTACGTCCTCTTGCCTGTCCTCTCCATCCTGCTTTGTCAGTGTACCTCCTCCGGTGGAGCCTTTGCCTCATTCTCAAGACAGACTGGTTAATGTCTGTGCTAGATTAGTCCTGGTAACAACAGACTGTGCCAAATGTCTTTGAATTCACGTTGTGTCAGTGACAGGCTGTTGAATCACAGCTGGCTTTCCATCACACTGAAAAACCCAGCTCTGCTTCCCTCTATCTGCCCTGTTTATAACATGCTGAGCTGGTGTTGGTGTGATCAGACCACACACCTTGGCTGGGCCTGAACAACACTGTGATGTGTACAGATCTCCCTCCTCTGTCCGTATCCCATAGTCTCAGTCACTGTCTGTGCTCACAGCTAAGAAATCAAGAAGCACATGTATGCAAGTTAGCAGCCTAAAAAGCCCTTTAACATTTCTCATTTGTCTTATTCACCTTCCTCAGAGGAGGGAGTTTCTGGGAACTGGTCAAGAAATACCAAACTAAAGGCAACAGGAACTGGTCAGGCTATGTTTGTCACATTGGTGCCAGCTGAGCACCTCATTCAACCATGGAGCTCAAAGCAACACTGGCTGCAGAGGGAGACTTTCTGTCCAGTATAGCTCAAGTAGATAAGAATAACAAACACCTCTCTGGTTTTTTTGTGTCACCAAAACCACCACATGTGGTGAAGCCCACTGGAGGGTTGCCTGATGCAGTGATGCATCGCTCTTGCCTCTGAGCCACAGAGAGCCTGAAAGTGGTCATTAGCAGGTGAATGGCACAGCTGTTTAACTGATGAGCATGAGAAAGATCAAAATTGCATCTTGGTTTTCCCTTCTGTGCTGCTTTTGGCAGTGAGGAGGTGCCAGAGGACCATGGGCTCTTTGGGTTCCACTGCAGGGTCCTTTGAAGTTCAGCAGAACAAATTTATGGTAGAAAACTAATCATTGGTACTGGATGCTCAAGCTTTTGGATGATATTTAGGACTAGGCATGAAGCCCATCCAGAGCAGGTACATTCGCAGTGAAGGATTTCTCCTTCCCTGACTGTGCTGGATCACCTTTAACCTGAGACAGCCTCTTACGCACCAGTTGCATCCCTTCTGTGCTCAAACGGCTTTTCCTTCCATTGCCTTTCACTCAGTCACAACTACATCAAAATTAGTGCTGAATTAGGATGAAATTTGTCCCGTTCACGCATGTTTTGGTGAGTAGAGTAGGAGAGCAGGGGTAGATCTACTGGCTGTCCAAGAGTGCTTGTGCCTCTTGGAAGGTTCACTTTAAAGCATTAATCCTGGGAATGGAGCGTATGACGCTTTGGTTTTTTAAAAAACTTTCCCAGTGGCCTAAATTGTTCCATTATGGCAAGACTGGAAATAACCTCTTGAAGTGTCTTTGTTTCTGCACATTTTTAAAAACTGATTTTTCTCAGGGGTGACTGAGTGGGCTGAGGCGAAGGGGGCCTGGTTGGCTGCAGGGTGGGGGCCGGAGCAGCCGGGCCGTGGGCTCCTACCCGGAGGTTTTGTACAGTTTGTCACGTGTCAGTGCCCTTTGCTACTGTTTCTCTTTGTTTATTAAATGTGTTTGAATAACAATTGAGATGCTTTGATTAATTTTTTTTCCCAATAAAGATTGTGAAATGGGTTTTAAAAGTTTGAAGGGCAGTGTGCAGCCTGCTGCTTTCCCTGCACCACACAGATACTGCATCATGGGGGAAGAAATGTGCGGATTGCCACTTGCTTCTGGCTTCAATTCACTTCTAACAATCATTTGCCAAAAGGAGAATCTAATGAGATTCTGGAGTCCTCCTAGGCTGCTTTCAAAGATAAAGGTACAACTGAAGCTTGTTTCTGATGCTTTCTTTTATAAAATAATCTCAAATTCCACATTTATCTTAACCATTTCCACTGACAACCACAAGCAAGTAGAACATTAATACAACCACTAAATGTGAGTAGCTAAAAAAGGAAGAGGGTTTTTCTTTTGTCAGCTGTCACTTGCTAAACCCATACTCGACACTGGACCACACGGAGGAAGGGTCTGACTGTTTCAGGTTTGGTGCTGCCAGAAGTTGGATGACATTGGCAATTCAGGCCCAACACAGTGAAAAGGAGGAGTAAGGACACAAGTGAAAAATGGGAAATCTTGGATTGATTTAATCCTACTTTTGATTACAAGTGGCTGTTGTCTCCTCTGGGTACTCTGAAGGCTGCCTGTCTCCATCCTCACTGCCACCTGACCCTCAAAGCCACAGAGCAGGGATGGGCTGACACATCCCCAAACCAGGGTTTAACACCAGCACAGTGGAAGAGGATGAGACTCCGCACATAGGGAGCTCACCAGAAACCATGGCTGGGCCAAGTCACCACATAGCATGAGTTGATTCAAGGCAGTATTTTCAAACCTCTTGACCCATCTCTCTATCCCAGACGTGACTGCAGGTTTGCACTGCCAGTGAATTTGCCCAAAGCAAAGCCACGCTTCCAAGTGCCAGCAGAGTCTTGGGCAGAGGTGGAAACTGCAGGGCTGAACAGGTATTTATTCACCAGGGAGGGCTTGTCAGCAGAAATTCAGGTTACAGCCAGCATTTCCATAATGCCATAACCTCCCTGCTACCCCACCTTAGGGCTGTCCTATAAGACCACATCAGCTGGAAAAGCCTTTGTGCAGGACCTTTAACCAGCTGCAGGTCTGCCAGGCAGGTGGTTCCTCTAACGCAGTGCCACGTCACCACGCAGGAGACACAAGCATCACTCAGTGGTTCCTACAGAAACCGCAAGCTGGAGCTGCCAGGTCTTTGCACCATCCCTCGCTTTCCCATCCAAGGCTGTGCAACCCATTAACTCCTTTAAAAATTAATTTCTTTACTTGCTACAGGAAACAGGTGATGCCTCAGCATTACCAAGAGACAAAAGATTGTGTGGGATTGGCAGCGTGTGTTAACTTAGCCAAAATAAAAATGAACCCTGTACACCAGCTCTTAATGTGCTGGTCCTGCTGCTGCCACGAGCCAGCCCAAAGCTCAGCTCTCCCTGTTACCAAATCCAAGCTGCTCTAGAGCTACTGCAGCAGCAGGAGAAAGGAAAAGGGGGGATGGTTTGCAACAGAACTGGCCTCAGCAGTGGGTTATGGCCCTGACTCATCCGAGTTGGTCAGAGCACCCCAGGCTACCTCCAAACGCTGTTGCCCCAAGAAGATGTGGGATACCCAGTGAAGGGACATCTCCAGGGACAAGCAGCTCCTGCGAGTGAGGGGTTCCCCGTCCATGGAGCTGTGCCACCACCAAGGCAGGAGGCGAATGGTGCCACAAAAACACCCAAGGGATTTAGTACCTGCCCATAGCAGGACTTGATCCTTCCTACCCCCAGAGACAACTAGGGGGAAAAAATTCTCCAGGTGGCTTTGCCAGGTGCTTGGGGGAAAGATGAGGAACAAAACATCACAGATTTTCTGACAGCCAGAGTAAAGTCAGTAGGTAGTGCATGCACCAAGCTATGAGAGAGGGACTTGAAAACCCCATCATCAGACTTTTCTGCATTGGAAAGCACATAAAAGGAGCAATTCCACATCCTCCTCTGGAAAGAGAGGCTCAGGCTCCCTCTTGTCCCCCAGACTATGTCCAGGGCCCACCTGGCTCCCTGAGGCTCGTGCTCAACCTCCCCACAACATTCCCATTAGTCATCCCAGCTGGCAGCTCACCTTGCCCCTGACAGTTTTGCGTGGAACGCAATTAATTAGTTCATTTTTCTGACCTGCCTGCTCGTGTCCGTAGACAAAGAGGAAACAGTAATTGACATTAAAGATAGGAAAGGGTTTTAGCAGTGTCAGGCACCTATCAGCATCCAACTGCTTGGCCTGGGGCGCCGGCAAAATGCAGTGGAAATTGCGGCTGCATTTCCCCTCTGCACATGTGGGAGGGTGAAACCCAGCGGTGCAGAGGTCCTGCCACAGCCAAACGTGCATCTTGCACAACCCCTCCACACACTTTTCTTCTCTGCCTCAGGCTCTCGCACACAGACGAAGGTCAATTCGTCACTTACCCGCCCACCCTCACCTGGAACAAAGTAATCAAGCCAGATCTGTCTGCAGACAGGAAGCCTGCAGATATTTTCAACCCAGCTTACTAACTTGTTTGGGAAACAAGGACCTTGGCCATGTCCTTCCACCTAGATCTGGTTTTGAGGCAGTTTATTGAAGGTTTAACCCAACTTTCACATGGGTAAATAACCTCCACATGAGAGTCTGATCCAAGTCCATCAGCAGTCTGAAATGCATAGAGTCCTCAAGTTTCGTGCGTCTCAAATAGTCCCTCAGTGAGCTGAGAGCTCCACTGGTCTCTGTGTCACCAAGAAAATCCTTGAGCTCAGGGCAGTCTGGGCAGCAGCTCCTCTACCACAGCCAGGAAAACATGCACCAGTGATCCTGATGAATTCAAATGACAGAAGCTAAAAATGAGGAAAACCATTTGGGCAACCAAGCAAGGAGACAGGCCTTTAACTTGGGCACTGAGTTCAAGATGTCTTAGAAAAGCAGGCACATTAGACATTAAAGGGATAGAAAACACCTAATAAATGGTCATCCTCAACCTAATGTCCCTGTGTGCTTTCATCTAAAATTTTAATACAAAGAAACATGTAAAAAGTAGGAAGGGGATGGTCATATTTGCCAAACCAAAGGGGATTTGCCCATGAAACAAAGGCTCAAGGCCACATTTTGCTGTTTCCATACACAGTGTGACCCTAAAGTGCACGGGGACCTGCACTTCCCACTGGGACAACAAGCTCCTGCCTTTCCTTTTCCAGAAATCACAAAACTGAACATCGCCATCCCTCTGGGTATGGGCAGGAAGAGCCTAAGTGTCAGCCCTAAGTTCTTGGATCTTCTCTCCTACCCTGTTGTGACCTCTAAGCATCACCTATACCTTCTTCAGAGCAGGACATCTTCCTTGGACACGAGATCTGAGCAGGGCCTGGCTGGGGTGGCAGAGCATCTGCTAAGAGCTAGAGCCAAAGCTGAATAGCTGGAGCCCAAAAAACCAGCTGGCTTCCTAAAAAACATGCTCCAAAATTTCTGGCTGAACACCTTCAACCCCCCGCAACCTCCTCTACCTGCTCCACAGATCCAGCAGTCAGCCACAAGGAAACACTTCTCTTGATCCTACTCCCACTGAGTCCCTTAATCCTCATTAATAAAAGCCAATTTAAATTATAATTAAGAGCTTGTTAGAGGGAACCTTCAGCCACTGCTCAAGATCAAAATGTCAGTCTATGAAAGATGCTCTGCAGCAGGGTTAGGCTATACCCACAGCTGCATCACATCCCACTGCCCCCTTCCTCTGCCACATCCTCACCTACTACAGGAGTTTTCCTGCAGCTAATGACAAGGTAACTTCATTTCTTGAAAAGCCTTATTTTCCCAGGAACACACCCCCCTCCTCATCTTCACAAATGCAGGCAATTGCTGCAAGAAAAGCACCAGCAGCTTCCAGATATCCTCAGTAACCTCAGCCAGGTTCCCAGCAAGGACCTCCATCTGTTCTGATACTCCATGCCACCATTGGTCCCGCTCTCTGCCCACTCCCAGGGCAGACCAGGGCAGTGTGGCAGGTCAGGGTGTCACACAGCATGAGCCAGAGCCGCTTCCAAAGCCACCTCCAGCGTGAGTTTACGCAATGTCTTCCTCAGACTCATCTCCAGATCCCCATTGCCTCAGGGAATGCTGCCCTTCTTGGCACCACACTTCTACACAAAGCACAGGCTCTGGTGGCAGTCAGGAGGGCAAGGGCCAGCATGCACACAAACCATCTGCAGTCATCCACCAGCCAGAGATCTACCACCGGGATAAAGAGCAGGGACAAGCCACATCTTGCTGAATTCCTGCAGGCCAATGGGAGCTGTCAGTGCATGCTCTGGTGCCAGCTGCCTCCTCAACTCCCATTTCCAGGCTAAGCCATGTTATCCCAGCACTGGCTGATGGCCATCAAACCTAGTCCCAAAAGAGGGATTTCTCACCTGGTCTTATACCCACATTGTCAGTGATTAATGAGCACAAAGCAGCCAGGCAGGTCCAAAGTCAACCCAGGAGAGCAGAAAGCAGCAGTGAAACTGAGCAAAAAGCAGTCCAGGCAAGGATCTGGACTTAAATGCAGCTGGGGAACAAACAGGGTGGAGGGGATGTGGGAGGAGGACACGGATGAGGCTGGTCGGGCTAATTAAGACCAATTAGTGCAGGCAGGACCCTGATCCCTTTTGCAGGGGGAGGATGTGGGAGTGATGCTATGGGAACTGCTTGGGAAACTCAGGATAAACCAGCACTTCCTCCATCCTTGGCACAGCACCATTTTCTCAGTACCAGCAGAGCTGGTCTGAAGGGGTTTTGCCACAGTTGTTCAGATCCTGTCCCAGCCCCAGGAATCTGTTCTCAGGTGCTCTGAGAGCTTGGTTTCTGTTGGGTCTGTCTATGTTCCAGGATCAGAACAGGAGTTTAATTTGTGACTGAAGCTGGGGCAGGAACAGCTCCCTGCCACAAAGCACCCTGCAATCCCACAGCTGAAATGTCACTTCATCTCTCTTGCTTTAAACAAAAAACAAAACCCAAAACCAAACAACCCCCACACTTCCTCTACAAGAATCAATCTGCCAGAGGATTTGCTAATCTGGACTTCTGGAACAAATTCAATGGGTCTTTCTCAAGTGTGATTTGCAAGCTCTGAGGCGTTTGCACTTTGGTTTCCAGCCATAAAAAATCACAGAACCTTTTGGGTTGGAAAATACCTTTAAGATCATTGAGTCCAACTGTTAACCCAGCACTGCCAAGGCCACCACTAAACCATGTCCCTAAGACATGGTCTGCCCCAAAGCTGCTGCTGAGGCTCCTGAGCACAGGGCTGGTTTACCCAAGCTGTAACGTGCTGGTAAAGACAAGGCGGAGAGCAGGGGACTTGCAGCCACCTCCACCATGACCCAGGCACAGCCTGTCCCCTGAGGGCTGCAACCAACTGCTGACAAGTGACATCCAGCAGAGACAAGACTGTAGCACTGGGCCAGGCTGCACCACTTGGGCTGATGCTTTAATCAGAGCTAAATCTGGATTCTCTGCTGTCACCTCACTGGGTGACCTTGGAAAAGTCAGCTGGGATATAATATAAGCTACATGGGAGAGAATGGCAAAGCAAGACACGGTCTCAGGATGAAAAGGTACTTAAAAAGTCACTTATAAAGATATGTACCAAGACAAGTGCTTGGGTTTCCTACCCTCAACAGACACTGAGTGACCCCAAAAAGCAGTTTACTGCCCCGCTCAGTTTACAGTAAACATCTTGGTTCTGTACAGGCAGCTTATTTTACACATTCGTAAAATACGTGTCCAGCACATACCAGGGCTGAGCTTGATGGCAGGAGGGTGCAAGAAACCTTCTTCTCCATTCCCATTCCTGCTCCCAAGCCATAGGCATTGTCCAGTCTCTGAACACCCCTCCAAACCCCATTGCTTTGGGCAGTGGTTCTGCCTCCCCCCTGACTTCCCTGCTGGACCCTGTGGCTGGGTCTCCATCCTCAGTGGCTCCAGAGAAGAAGTGGGCTGCTCATCTCCCTGCAGAGGTGCCACCAGCTACAAGCTCTTACTGAACACTATAAATATCGTTATTTGCATAACATAAACCTGAATTTGCGAAATATTAACCTCTTCCTTCGAGGTGAGCTACATAAATGCCCCAGGCCCTTGTGTCTCTTGGCATAAAGGGCTGCTTGTCCTCGCAGGGAGCAGCCAGGAGCCCTCATGCCAGCAGCTATTTGTCCACCATCGGAGCTGAAGGAAACTGAGGCACAGAAGAAGGGAGAGTCACTGTGTGAGCACTCCTGGTCTGCTGCCATAAACAACAGCTACCAGGGCTGCTCCACAACAGCTAGGGGAATCTAAGGTTTGAATGCTGATGTCTTGGGGATCACTGGATCACTGGAAGAAGAAACAACATTCAGACACGAACAGGAGAGGATTAGCTTATTAGGGCAGACAGTGACTGCCAAAGAGTGGCTGGAGCAAAAGACTGAAACAGGCAGTTGTTCCCCATGTCCCATCCAGGGCACTCGTGTGTCCTCAGGTGCTCCACAGGCTGGTAGAGAGAAGCACCTTTGCACCGTTCACCTGCTCCCAACAAAAGCACGCTGTTTGCAGTAGGCACCCAGGTGTGGCCACTACTGTGAAATCCAGTCCTTTTCCCAACCCTACTAATATGGGATGATCACGTGCATGTGAAAATCTGCCCGTGTTTCACAGGTGTCCCAGTCCTGTCACGTTCATTGCTCAATACCAGGAGCAGGTTGCCTGAGAGCATCGAGCCCGTAGGAGCAGAACACACACCAGCCCTCCACTTTCACACCGTCCATCCTATCTGGATACCTTGGAAGGGTTAATCCGAGGGTTTGCGGCACTGCTGTTGCTCGGTGTGGCACAGCCGGCTAAGCCAGAGCTGGAACAAACTTGTTCTTTACCTTCGTGCAGGCAGGAGGCAGAGAGGAGGCAGCGAGGAGGTCGTGTGGCGCCTGTCAGTACATCCCCGGGGTCCTTGCAGCGACTGTGCAGGTCGGGCTGCCCAGGGGAAAAGGTGTCCTGCAGCCAGGGGCAGAAGGTGGACGAAAGCCATGGGGTCTGCAGCCCCACTGGAGAGTCCTCCCCCGTGAGCAGGCGCCCAGGGAGATGTGAGGGGAGCCAGGAATCTGCTGGACAAACTCAAGAGTTGGACAGGGCAGCTGGGAACAGAGAGGAGCTGTGCTTCTGCCTTTTTTTGCAGGTTTGCTGTTGCCAGGGAGAGGTTTTAGGCTGTCATCCAGCTAATTCACACCACAGAGACAAGCACTTGAATTAGTTGCATTATCTGCGCCCAGCTAAAGTGGACAAAGGATTAAAGTGTGCTGAGCACCACCACCGTGATTTGCATCTCAGAGCCCCTTCCCACGGGCCCCTTCTGCTCCCAGCCTTTTTTTTTTTTTTTTCGTTTACTGGCTGTGAGCCAGCCAGCATAAGAGCCCTGTTTACAGAAATGATGCCTAGGTTAATATTGCAAAGACTTCATCAAAGCCTGTAGTCGCTACTGAAGCAGAAGGGTCTGACCGTGGGCCATGAGCTGATCGGGCTGCGCACACAGGGGATGAGCCGCAGCCACGCGGCACCGCCCTTCGTTTGACCAGTTCTGGTCTCAGCCTGAGGTACGAAACTAACTTTCTGCCACCATGGCATATTTGAAATGATGAGCAAAATCAAACTATTATTCATCTCTAAAGCTGCACACAAAACCTAAATGCTCTGTTGTTTTAGGGAAAAACCACTATTTGAGCGCTAAGTAAATATTGCGCTGTGCAGTGACCTTATGGGCACTTTTACTGAGCTCATCCAGCTGCCAGAGATTATTATTTTATGCGTGTTTATTCATGTGGAGAGGATGGGGAATGCTATTGCTATATGTTCCGTGCTGTCAGTCTCAGAGAAATCCAAACTGGGATCTCTCAGAAGCAGCTCCAGATCTAGAGAGGTAAAGCAAAAGCCTATCTGCCATCACTGGATTCTAATTAATTAATGGCTTTAAAAATGCTTTTTCACCACCACCACTTTGTAGGTAGGCATAGCTTTCCTGAAAGGTTCGCACTGAGCTCTGCTGTGACACGCAACCTTTATAGGTTTCTATTTTACTTGGCATTTGCAGTTTTTCCTCCTCTTCTCGGCATGGGGACTGTGACCTTAGCAATTGCCAGCAAGGGGACTCCATATGATGAAAGCAGGCGAAAGGGAAAATAAGGGCGGAACTAGGTAAAGCCAATTCATACCTCAGAGGAGGTGTGGTCCTGTCCTCTACCTGGCTGCGGTCACAGTCTTGTGAAATATAAAAGGAGAAGGCAGTGGTTTCTTAAGCAATCTGGTGCCAGGATCCTGCAGTGAGAAGGGAGGTGCTGGAAGAAATGCAGAGGAAGAAGTCAAGAGTGTCAGCTGGGAAAGGTGTGGGACACACGGGTTCTCTGAGCCTCAGGAACAACATCAGCTCTTCCCTGAAGGCCTGTTTGCTGGGCTGAGGGTTGCATGGTAGCTGCACTCCCTTCCTCAGCAGGCTGGCTTAGAGGAGAAAGGAGCTATCATGTCCCAAGGAGAAGCAGCAGGACGTGGCATTGCCAAGCCCCAGGACCAGGGATGGGCATGGATGGTCCTGCTGGCTGCAGTGCTGCTGCAAGGGCTGACACTGGGCTTCCCCTGCTGCATTGGTGTCTTCTTCACGGACCTCCAGCATGAGTTCCAGGCCAGCAACAGCCAGACATCGTGGTTCCCGTCCATCATGGTGGCCGTGCTGCATGGAGGGGGTGAGTGATGGCAGGGAATGGCCTCCTCTACCTCCTGCCCTTGTGCTGCTGGTGGGGGGATGTTATGAGGATACTTTCAGTATTTCATTAAGGCGGGCAGTGGAAGGTACTGGGAGGTCCAAGCAGAGTGGCTGTTTGGCAGTACACAGCATCTCCAACCCACTTGGATCCCACAGTCCAAAGCTAAATGTCCACAGATTCCACGCTCACTTTTGTGACTCTCAGAGTCAGCCAAGATCCTTGGTCAAAGAAGGCAAATCCCTTTCTCAGCCCAGTTTTTCCAGATCAGCAAGAACACAGTTATTTCTCACAGAAGCTCTTTGAATAAGCCAGCACACAGTGCTGGAGCTCTGGTGCTTTCTTGGTTCATCTTGTCCACAAGAACACATCTCCAAGTGCCACATGACAGCTCTGTTCTTTGTGGCTGAAGAGATGCCAAAAGCTGAGCTCCTCCAAGCTGCCAGCTGAGGCAAAGCCTTAAAAGCAGCTCCTTGGGCAGTGGCACGGAGTGCACACCCACGCAGGCATCAGGGTGGACGTGAGCAGGGCTGGATCAGTGCAGAATGTGGGTCAGGCAGCACCCTCCGGCTGCAGAGGTGGAAGGAGCATTGTGCTCTGCGGATAGTGGAGTGAATCACTGGTTTTCCCCTCAAAATAACATGTGGGAGCAGCACAGAACAGTGGTCCCAGATTCCACACACAGATGCAGGGATGCTTTTCTGTTTCTGCAGAGAGAAAACCAAATCCCCAGCAGCTTGAGGACTTCCCATTGAGTGGCCTGTGCTTTGTGACCCATACAAATCCTGTGCTTATTTGATGAACAGACAACCCAAACCCTACCAGGCAACAGAGGGAAAGTTCCCAGGGCTGCCTATGTATCCGAGCTTCTCCCTGAGTTCATACCTGCTCCCTTCTAATGCTGGTGAAAGTTGACACTACACGATAAAGGAAAAAAACCAACCCCAGAGCCCTGAGTCACACTGATGCGAAGGCTGTGGCAGGTTCAGTCTGTCCCGTGCAGGGCTGGCAGCCACCTGCATGGAATTGAGAGTTTGCACTTTAGCAGAAACAGATGGGTCCAGAATATCAAGGTGCAGATGGAAAGAGATGTCGAGGGAAGCAACAAGGGGAGGAATCACCACTGAGAGTCAGCAGAAATAGAGCAGTATCCTTGGGGCTTGGAATTTGGAAGCTGTTGGGCATTCCCCATCCTGTCTTCCAGCCCCTGTGATCCTTCTGTGATTAGTGGGAAGGATCCAACTGGGACCTGCTGGCTCTGGGAAATGGTCTCAGAAGCAGCTTGGTCCCAGCATGTCCAGGAAGGACAATTCTGGCAGTATCCACAAGAATGTCAATTATCCTGTCATCTTTAATGAAGTAATTGTTGTGTAGGAGGCTGGAACCACAGTAAAAGGTAACACAAAGACAGCTAATACATAGATCCAAAAGTTATAAATTAGGTAAGGAAAGAATAGCCTTGTGTTAACGATATTCACAATAGAATTTGTCAGGGCACAGCCAGAGAGTTGTACTTTGCTTGCCAGTTATGTCTCCTCTTGCAGGGTGTTACAGCACAGGTGGGCTTGTTCTTGTCCCCCAGTAGCATGAGGCAGCAGTAACATAAACCAGAAGGAAAAACCAACAAAATAAACAGAGATCAAAGTCTCCCTCTCAGGCCAAGCACATATGGCTTTTGCTGCAACTTCTGACCTCCTTTGCAGGGGGCCAGGCTCTACTTGATTCGGGTTCTCCAGTTACATCCATCATTTCAGCACTTAAATCTTTCCCAAAATTGCATTCTGCTGTTACCAGTATCTCTTAGAGGTGCCTCTCTCTTTTCTTCACCTTTATTCTTTTTAATTCAGAGGAACTGAAGGGGGAAAAAATTATTTGTTGCAAAAATTGGAAGAGGAAGGGAAATGGGCAGAGCAGCCTGCTCTCAGAGCAGTCAGTACTGGGAGAAGGTTCCATGCAGGAGAGCTATGGAAGGAAATGGGGAAGGGCACAGGGCAAACAATGGCTCATAACTCAGCCAAACATTTCCCATTATCAGTGCTGTGTTCCTAGGTAAAAGCCATTAACGATTATTTTGTTATAATTTGTGAGATCTCAGGGTCCTACATCTGTCTCCAAAAGGGAATTTCAGGCCCTTACAGGTTCCTGCTCCTAGATATCCATGCACACGGAAAGCTCTGGACTAACTCATACAAATGCAGCACCTTTGTTGGTATTATTCTTGCAAAAGAAAGCAGGAAAGCCCCAGGCAAGTGAGAAATAACATTTGAAACCCAGACAACAAGTAACCAGGAACTAATCACGAAAAACCCTTATGGTTTTTAGAGCCAATCTCATTATTTTGTACTGTTCAATTTATGCCTTCTTGGGCTAGTTAAACAGCAGTACCATCCTTAATGTCTTTAGCAGGAGGAAAAATAATTCAGTCACATTTACTGGACAGTTTTTCAAAAGCCAGTGAAGTCTGAGGCGAAAATCTCTCAAGCAGATCAAAATACAGACAGCTGCACTCCTAATTTTAATAATGTTCCACTGTTCACTTGACTGTGTGGATTTTATTTCAAATCAGACGTTGATTTAGGTCACAAATACGCCACAGGTTATATTCCCTACACTGACTGACTCCTAATTCTACAGCTTACAGTCATTTTGCATTTGCTTGCATAACCTTAAATGTTCAGAATTGGGGGGAAAAAAGTTAACAAAACCTGGAAATCCTTGAGGATCTTCAAAGGAAGAGGAAAAGAAACTACCTTCAGATCCTTTTCTGCCAGAACATGCAGAGAGAAGCACCTTCCCACTGATGGTCTGCAGGTGTGAACTAATCTTTCCGTGCCCCAAAAAGAAGGATGTTAAATGTTATTAACAAACCAGGAATTTATCACAATCTCATGGAATTCACCAGAAGTCCATTTCCAAGCGTTTTAATGAAAATCCATCACATCCTACTTGATGGTCAAAATCCCAGCAGATCACAGACTTCCCCTCAGCCAACAAGCTGGCCAAGCACTTGGGAGGATCACGGAATAAATTTTCTCTTCCTGTCTCCCCCACTACACTAAGCTGCTGGGACAACCCTTGGGGTCTTTAGACTACATCATCTGATAATTGCAGCAATCCAGCAGGTACAAAATACTTCCTTCCTCCCTAACTGCTTCCCTTTTTCTCCTCTGCTTCCAGGGCCCCTCTGCAGCATCCTGGTGAAGCGGTTTGGCTGCAGGTTTGTGGTGATGCTGGGCGGGCTGCTCAGTGGGCTGGGAATGGTGTCCAGCTCCTTCTGCAAGTCCATCAGCCAGCTGTATCTCACAGCCGGCCTCATCACTGGTATGTACCACAGAGCAGGGAAATTCAGCTGCTGTGCTGGAGATGGGAAATGGGAGAGCCCTGACTAAGTGGTCACATTTTTCCACTCATCTGTGAAATAGGAGAACTCAACAGCCTCCCAGCACAGCAGGAATCCTACAGCCACTAGACTTGGCCTTCACACCCCTTTAGCACACACCTCACCCACTCAAGCTCTCTGGGAAGTGCTTCTCTCTGGAAAAAGCTACAGGTCTCCAGAGGGTAAAATGGAGAAAAAGGATGTCTGCTCTTTTTAGTAGCTTCTCAGCCTTTTGTCTTTCAAGAAGGGAGGTTTTTTTGCTGTTTTTCCAATCTTTGAACATAATGTGTTGGGATAATGTCCTTCCCAGGTTCCCTGGGCTTGTATTTCACCACTCCCAATCTGGGGGAGAATGGAGACATCCTTTTCTAACAAAAGACCGTGTTGGTTTTGAACAGAAGTAACAGATGGGAACTTTTCCTTTCCAAATATTTCTCCTATGTAACTGACGTTCAACTCTTGGTTTTTAATAACACAGAGAAGTTAATTCCTTACTCTGGGACCAATCCTGCTGGATCTTGCAAGTTACGCAGTGGCCACTGCATAGAGAGAAAAACAAGCAACTCCCTGAGCCCTAATGAAAGCATCGGGAAAGCAGCACTGCTTGTTGCATGTGGTGTAAAACCCAAGTTTTTAAGGAACAATTCCATAACAACCTTAGGAATTGCAGTGTGTCCCAAAAAAATGTCAGTTTAAATCAGTATATTTACTATACCCAAGAACACAAATAGTTTAATTTACACACAACATCCTTCTTCATCCCTGGTGTGGGGTTTGTGAGTATTAATCAATCCCTGGGGGCTGTGTGGCCTGGCAGGTCAGAAAATGCTTCAGTGGCAGATGAATTCATCTGTGGGTACACCCTGAACTTGGGCTCTTTTCACCCTTTAAGACAACATAGAAGGATCATTTACTCTTTTATTCTCACTTTTAGGTCTGGGATCGTGTTTCAGCTTCCAGGCAGGAGTGACTGTGCTGGGCTACTACTTTGTACGGTGGCGAACACTGGCCAATGCCGTGGCCTCCACCGGCGTCTCCCTCGGTTTCACGCTGTGGCCGCTGCTGTCTCAATACTTGCTGGATGACATGGGTTGGAGAAACACCTTCCTCATCTTTGGAGGAATACTACTGAACTGCTGTGTTTGTGGAGCCATCATGAGACCCATTCAGCTGGCATCAGGGTCACTTCCACAGTCTGCCAAGCCCAAAGAAGAGCCAGGGAGCAGAGCAGAAGAGGCACAGCTGTCCAATGGAGCATCTCCTCACCACCCCATGCTCCAGCAGCACACCAGAAGGACAAAATGCTTCCAGGTGCTGCAGAAGTACCTGGCTTTTGATATCTTCTGTCAAAACAAAGGTTACCAGATTTACACTATTGGAGTGACCTGGATGATGATGGGGTTTGCCTTACCCCATGTCTACCTTGTGCCTTATGCCATCCACAACGGGGTGGAGGAACGCAAGGCAGCCCTCCTCATCTCCGTCATCGGGCTCATCAACATCTTCATCCGCCCTCTCACAGGGCTGCTCGCAGGACACAGAGCCTTCACAGGGAGACGCATCTACCTGTTCAGCCTGGCCGTGCTCCTCTGCGGGCTCAGCAATTTCATCTGTGTCATCTCAGCTGAGTTCAGTGTGCTCATCCTCTACTGTGCCATCCTCAGCATAGCCATGAGTGGCGTCGGGGCACTCACCTTCCAGGTGCTGATGGATGTGGTAGAGATGGACAGGTTCTCCAGTGCTCTAGGGCTCTTCACCATCCTGGAGAGCATCAGCCTCCTCATTGGGCCCCCGCTCACAGGTGAGAGAGGCTATGAAAGCTGGCTGGGCAAAAGGTGGTGGTTTGGAAACTGGTGACAAGTGTTTGTGAGTGTCAAGAAGAGGAATAAAGGAGTTTCCAGACCCATGGTGTAGATGACTTATGCAAAGGGAGCAATATAAAAGGTAGGGTTGGAAACAAATGATCAGCCTCTTCTGACAGCTGGAAGGTCATTTCTGCAGCTGCATCAAAAGCAGACTGAAAAAATGACTCACTTGGTAAGTTATCTGATAGGTATGGGAGCAGTGAGAGCTTTTTTCCAGTGAGTGGCAAGAAGTAGACAGGAATTACTATGAACTCTTTCACCATTTTGCCAGTTTGCATTGTTTTATCCATGAAGTCTCAAGGAATTGCAAACATCCCATTAAACAAATTAACTGTGTTCAGAATTATTACCAGTCCTACATTATTCAAAAGCCCCATAGTAAAAGCTTCTGTTCAATCTTCTCTCCAAGTTCTGGAGCGTATTAATTTTTCCCTGGAGACAAGAAAGGAGCTAGTTATGACTCTCAGTCCAATGAATTATTCACAGTTCACTCCAAATGGCACTAAGTGACCTGTCCAAGACACACCTGCTCCTGCAGTACAGCAGTAAATTCAAAAGACTAATAAACAACAAATGTCAACCTGAGCATGTCAACCTCAGTTCAGGCTTTAGTTCTCTTCTCTAGCCAGTAGCCTGGCTACTCAGCAGGAAAATTATGTCTGGTTCAATAATGTGATGGTAACATGCACCATATTTCATTGTACTCCCTGGCATTAGTGTGTCAGTCATTTTTTGCAAAGACCAAAAAAAGTCCTTTCTTGGTCATCTCTGACAGGAGCAGCAGATGGGCAAAACAAAGTACAGTAAAAGCAGCTCCATTGCTGTTTATAGTCCTAAAATCTGCTACAGAAAAGTGCACTGTGGAAAGAAACATCACCAATCTTGACTGAAAAATGCAAGCAAATAAACATTATTCCAGTATTTCCACATTGATAAGCAGCCTATGGAAGGCATCAGGTATTTGGCCCAAGTATCACTTTTCCATCTCGAACATTAGTGTTAAATTACTCCCTTGATATCTCATGCTTCTAAATGGTTTATATTGAGGTCACTTAATGTTATTCATAATCTTGCTGTGCTGTGAATTTTCTTATCCCTCATTACACAGGATTAGAGACAAATGTTCAGTTTAGAGACCTTAGTATGTAAATTTCTGAGCTATTTCTCTATCTAGTTGTTCTATTTTCTGCCCTAGGATGTAATAGGGTCACTCATTCCAAAAGCCACTGAGTGGCAGTAGCACAAGTGTCCTCTGCTGAGCAAACGAAATGAAGCAGCAGGTTGGGGGAAAATTACAATTTCCTTTCTTTCCTGATTTCTCTGTGTATTGAGAAATACTTTCTACAGAAGTATCACCTGACTTATGACTACAAATAAAAAATGAAACAACCCCTAGAATCTAGAGAAATGGAGAGAACTTAACTCATCAGAGAATGCTTGTCTTTTGTTTGCTGGCAGTTTGCTGAATGATGCAGGTTTAACATTCAGGTAAATGTATGCCTTTAGTGTGCCTCTTCTCTTTGGCTAAGCTATGGCTTTTATTTCAGGTCTCCTGGTAGACATAACTGGTGATTTCCACTATGTCTTCTACAATTCCAGCTTCTTCCTCATATCAGCTGCATTATTTATGGGGCTCAGCTTCTGTGCTCTGGAAAAAAAAAACAAATTGAGAGAGGCTTCCAAAGCACATTTGGACAATTCCTCCAGATATCAATACAGTGAAACATCAACAGAACCAAAGGCTGAAAATCAATCCCCTCCAGCAGTTGAGTACATCACGAGCATATGAAAATAAAGGGAAAAAAGAGCAACACAATGAAGTGGTCTTTACAAAGCAACACATGGCCCAACACTGGTGGCAGAGGAGAAAAAACCAGTCTGCTTTCCACAACTGTCATCTTCCTTTTGCACTTCCACTCCATAGGGACATGTCAGACTCCGAGACAGCAATCCAGACCACGGGCCCAGCCCAGAACCCAGCGCCAGCCAAGGAGACAAAGCACAAAGAGATCTGAGCTCTCCTAAAGCAAACCATGGGATAACAGCCACGGGACCCAGTGCCGGGAGACAAAAGCTGCATCAGTTCAATCGGGTTAAGTCACCACCTTTAAGAAGTCAATGGAATTTCACAAGCACATTCCAGTTGGAAGTGCTGGATAACACGTATTAATGGGTAGTTCTCCACAAAGAAGTATTTTTGCCTCATCTGAATATGCAGTTTTGGTGCACAAGCTTCCTGGTTGCTTCCCATGTTGGGGGTGGCAAGACAAACACTTTCCACAGGAAGTGTGTTATTATTTTCCACATCTCTAAATATTATACAGAAGCAGCTGCATGGGTTGTAGAACTCAGACAAGTCTCTAGTAAGATGAATTATTTTCTCCTATGAAGCATATACAGGAGTTCTTCATGACAAGGACAGTTTCAAAGCCTCAAAATTCAACTCCAGAGCCTCAAAAAAATCCAAACAAACTAACTAACTAACTAACCCACCAAGCCTTGGAGTGCCTGCTTTGTATAACTACTGATATTTCAAGTGCTGTTTAATATAACATAAAAGAGGATTCATGGCTCATGTAAACACACTTCAGCATTAACTGGAACCCATTTGGGGCAGGAGGGTGGTATTAGACCTAAGAATAAGGATATGCATTATTTTATAGGGCAAAACTCAAAGCAACTGTAGTTCCTCTTTGTGGAGATCAATTCCACTCTTAAGTCTTAAACTTTTGAACCTAATTACACCAGCATTCTCATTATAGAGAACTTTGTACAAACATAACTTACACTTCTTATAAGCACAAGCAGAACTTACAAAGAAATCTGTGGGGAAAGCATACTGAGAAAAGCCAGTGTTGCTGACTTCCTATCCGTACAGCCTCGACTGTTAAGTGGCTTTTTTCTGCCACATTCCCAGGATTTAGGCTTGTCACTGCTCAGACGATGGCTGCAGCAGCCTCAGCATCAGCTCAAGATGCAAACTGTTCATGTTCTGTATCATTCCCAATCCGACAGACGCGGATAACAGCTCATGAAGCACACGGATGAAGATAACCCATCAGAACAATCAAAAGGATGGAAGCACAAAATGGGAGTGAAATGCAGGAAGTAACAGCTTTCAACAGAACTGCAGTGACTTTCTAAGAAGTGTTATATCAAACTCAACTGCAGTGCTTATCTGGAGAACTGTCCTATCAGATTCCTAGTGACAAACCCACAGTTTTCATTAGAGCTCCCCAGACAAAACAAACAAACCAACAAAAAAAAACCCACTATGGATAAAACCACTGGAAAACTGACTCCAAGTTCTTTAGAGACTACGATGGCTTCACAGCTGGATTTTACACAGAAGAGGCATCAGCCCTTCAGAAGGGTTCCTGCTCCCACAGCTCACTATCTTCTCCAGTACTGCCCTGGGATTATGGACCCAGGAGGATTTCCATTTCCTGATCAAACCTATACTTAAATAAGATGATTAGTGGGAGATATACATATCTAATCTCTCACCACATGTGTTTATTAACTTATGTAATGCTTACATGGTCCATAACTATGAAGCAAACAGGGACTGGTGCTTCTCATCTTACCAAAACAGACCACTGTACATTCCTAGGAAAATGAGGGGGCTTTCTCAAAAAAGCAATGAAAAGGGATTAAGTCCCAAATCTCTTCTAGCTATTGCAAATAAACAGCTAAGCAGCTGAACAGATTGCCATTTTCTCTGTGTGTAATTCTTAAATTTTAAATTCTGTTCACCTTTCTACATTCCCTTTTTGTTTTCTTATGGAAAGATGAGGTTATGTTGCTCCAGATCCTCCCACTGCTCCAAACGTCCTGGGCAAACCAGGCAAGATATGGTGTAAGCTACAACCCACCAAAATTTCTCACGGGAAACAAAGGTTAGGTGCAGGAGCAATGGAATGGCTCCTGTATGGAGCCAACTGCTCCATCTGTAATGCTTTTGCCTTGGGTGCTTCATAAGAAAGGAAATGTACAGGACAAAACCAAAACATCTTCACCAACTGAAGCTGACACAGAGATCAGCTCCTCCTACATCAAGGCAAAGAAACCTGTTTTGATCATTTCTTGATTGTGCACAGCAGCGCAAGATAATTTAGGATGGAAAGCAGGGAGAGTGCTTTCCAGAACTGCTTTTTGATACTCCCAGACTCATCACTGGGGTCACTGGGACTTACTCGTACACACAGGGAGAAGTTTCTGGGAAGAAAACCAATTCACAAACCTGTTATTTTAACATTTCTCAACTTGCAGACTGAAACCTTTCTAACAGCCTTACAGAACTCAAGCCTGGAAACAGAGTAGTCTCCCCTGGTTATTTCCCACAGACCCTTTAAAACAACCCACAGGTTTGAAGCAAATCCTCAGCAGACAAGAAGTAACATTTTATGCTATGTTTCCACAGGCGAATAAGATATCTGAGCTCCCATAACAGAGAAAACAACCCCCCCTCCTCTCCTTTCCACGGGTCTCCTCTCTTACATGCGTTTCCAACCTGAACTCCAAGGTGCCTTGAGCAGGAGCTTGGCAAAGGATAACAGGAGGGACCTGAGCATGCTACAGAATAATAAATATTTCCCCTCAGAGGGATCCTACAGGTGCAGCAACACTCAGTCCTTAGGAATCTTGGGGACCAGAAGGAAAAGAAAGCAATAAAAGTTCCCCTCATTAGTTTAAGGTCGGCCCTTTACACAAGGGAACCACGGCCCCACTGAAGCAGTTTCTTTAACACCAGCAGACAGTAAAATAACCCTGGCTTTAATTAGGGACAAACACTAATAACTCAGCCAGGTTACAGATCTCTGAGAAACAGCAGAGCAACAAAAATTGACCAAAATGAAATGTTCCTTGCTCCCCATGTCCCTTCTTGCCCCTCCCCTGCTCCCTTTATCATTGAAGATACTCTGACCCTTGCAAGATAAGCATTTTGGCAAGAATCCTCACTGAATTGAAATATTCACTGGGAAGTTCACATTGAAATATTGCAGGATCATGATCCTTAAAAGCCTAAGGTTCTCTGCCAGGCTAATACTTGGGAAAGTTTAATATTATTTATTTATATTTAATAGCAATAAAGCCCCGATAAAGGCTACAGCAATCTTACACACCCTAAGACACCTCAGAAGTGCAAAATCACTTCATTTAAGAGCTTGGCTTGCTGTTTGCAGACATGGCTAGTAGCTATAAGAAAAGAAACAACTACTAGAAAGTAAAATTTCCTGAATTCTGGCTTCGATGTGCTATGGAAGTCACCAAAATAGCCTCTGGAGCTGTGACTACTCCGGCTAGACCAGCCCCTGCTCTGGGAACTGCTCTGGCAAATAGCAAATGCTTGGAGCACTCAGACCATTAAACTATACAGCCAATATTGGGTGAGTAAATGCAGTTCTTACAAACAGAAGTAATTCCATTTTTCCTTTTTAAACACAGTTTCTTCCCCCTTATTAGTCAATCCGAGTAGTGCTCTGTTTGTATGGACTAGATCCCTGTGTTTGCTTTCTCTGCTCCTGCTTTCCCACATTACTCATTCACCTTATATTTAATGACAGATGAGGCTTTAAAGTGTATCAACACTTACCACTTACAAAGGCACACATTAGAAGAGATTTCTTACTACAGTAGCAAAACATTCTAATATAGACATAGTTTGTAGCACCTTTGCTGATCATCTTCACATATATATACTCAAATATGCACATAAAAATACATATCTATATTTAGACATATATATAAATACATACTGACTTCAGTTGATAATTATGCTAAGAGCTAAAGTTGCTAGTGCTTAGTCTGGCTTAAACTTTTACACCAAGTAGAAATAAATACCTTCCCTTTCATGTTCTGTGTCTTCCCCCACTATTACAATGTTAAAATATTTAGCATTACTACATTCAGTGAAGCTTCTTTGCTCATCCTTCCATTCAATGTAGTCATGGGCAGATAATTTTAGTGCCCCCAGCTGTGTGGGTTATCAGCCCACCACTCTTGTCACTGGCGACATGTGAATCAGTCCATGACTAATTTGCTTGATATGAAAATCAATTGTATTTGAGATAACACAAAAGACAACATGTTCTCAAGGCCTGTTCCTTGCCTTATCCACAGAAGAACATCCATGCATGTAATTGCTTCAATAAAAGCAGTACAAATTTCTGCAGAGTCCACTCCCACAGTTTATGATCTTTATTAACCTTTACCTTGTATATTTACACAACATG
Organism: Falcunculus frontatus; assembly: GCA_013398115.1. Taxonomy (NCBI): domain Eukaryota; kingdom Metazoa; phylum Chordata; class Aves; order Passeriformes; genus Falcunculus; species Falcunculus frontatus. The sequence goes on from VZRV01005012.1 coordinate 706,391, forward strand.
AACCATAATTGAACTCCCCTGCAGCACGTAAAATTGCGGTGGTTTCACTGAGCTGTGTTAGTTCAAGACAAGGGAATTGCTCTGCTCTGTGCCCAAACCTTTGTACAACCAAGGTGGAATCACCTGCTGCTCTTTTAATTCACTCCTTAGCTTTGTTTCATTTTTTTCCCAGGTGATTTACCTTGCTCTGCACATTTGTTTTTACCTTTTCTCCCTCAGCTTCGTGAGTTGCAATCCTGTTATTTAAACTGGAACTGATCCCGGAGCAGCACTACCACCAGGACAGCAGCATTGGAATGGAGCAGCAAAACATATACAGAAGTGAAAATTCTTTAAGTAAGTAAGAAGTGGGGAAAGGTCAGCTGCTTTGCAGAACAAAGCGTTTAAACAGCAAAGCTTTGCCATATAACGAGACAGCCAAATACCTCGACACAGGCTCACTTATTTTTATATATTCTGTATATTTTATATATTTATATATAAAATACATAATTATATATCCTATATTTAGAGAGAGAGGAGGAGGAGCCACCACCTCTCCTCCCAAGAGGACTGGAGCCGCCCCCCCGCCCACAAAATGGCGGCCGCCCCCGCCCCGCCTGAGGGGAGACGGTCCCGCCGTGTACCGCCCACAAAATGGCGGCGGCCGGGCCGTCCCCATCCCTTGATACAGCCGGTCCCTGAGCCCACGCTGCCCAGGGGAACGGGCAGCCCAGTGCGGTGTCCCGCGATGGAACTCGGTCGGCTGGAGTACCTGCAGGCGCTCGTCACTGAGTTCCAGGTGACGGACAGCACAGGTAACAAATGCCGCGGCTCGCTCGCCCTCTCCGTGTCGAGCGTTTCCTCACACACCCGACCCTTTTCCCTTGCAGAGGCCAAGGAGCAGGTGCTGGCGAACCTGGCCAACTTCGCCTACGATCCCAGCAACTACGAGTACCTCCAGCAGCTCCAGGTGCTGGACCTGTTCCTCGATATGCTCACCGAGGACAACGAGACCCTCGTGGAGTTTGCCATGGGTAAGGGCTGCCCCGAGCACCCTCAGCTGTCGCCTGGTCAGGGGACACCGGGCCCCGCGCTCGGTTCGGTCGTTAATCCGCTCCAAATTCACGCAGGGCTCTAAAAACAAACCCACACTGTGCTGATAAAGCCTCATGTAGTGCAGAATGGGAGGGAAGTCAGAGGCAGGCATGATTCTCCATGTCCTCACAAAGCTTAATGAAGACACTATCTGGAAAAGATTTTGGGTTGTTTTTTTTTCTAAACACTACCTGATTAACTTTTTACTGAAACCTCTCCTATAGAGAAGCAGTCATTAATACATAGATTTTGCAGATCTGTTGTACAGATCCATGTAACCATTCTGCTATTGGCAACTGGTCTTCTAGAATACTACTTGACATTTTTTAATAAATCCTCTGAGGAACTGCCTTAGTGTGATTTTTTTGTGGTCTGAACATAAGCTAAGGAGCCAGATCCTGTGAGCAGTTCTATGAGATGATACTAAACGTATTTGATTTTTAAGGTTTGTGGCTGCATCTCTAAGTTTCAAGTTTCAAACATTCTGTGGTTCTTGGCTACTAACTCTTGTTATCTCCATTCTCTGGCTTTCTATAGCACCTGCAATAAGCTGCTGGCTTGTGTCTTCCATTAGGGATGGAATTCCATCCTGGAATCATTCTGTGGAAGCAGTTATGTGCAGCAGTAACAGTGCCCTCTAATGACACAGGAGGAGGAGTGTGCTGGTGGAAAATCTCGGGAAAGAATCAACAAAACAGGCCCTAGGGAACTGTTAAGAATTTTCTGTCTGAACAGAAGATCTGGATGTTAGAAACAGGATGAGCGGTGAATTTGCATCACCTCAGACAGTTTTCTCTTGCTGTTCCAGGTGGTCTTTGCAACCTGTGCTTGGATAAAACAAACAAAGAGTACATCCTGGAGGCCAATGGGGTGGAGCCCATCATCAACTGCCTGTCCAGCTCCAACGAGGAGACTGTGGTGTCAGCCGTGACCACGCTGATGTTCCTGACAACGCCGCGGTCACGCACACAGACCACAGCGCTGCCTGTGGTGGAGTGCATGCTCCGCTTCTCGCTCTCGGCCAACACGCGCCTCAGCAACCTGGCATCCATCTTCCTGCAGGATTACTGCAGCCCTCTGCAGGTGGAGGAGGCCAGGAACCTCAGCAGGCACACGGCAGTGGGGATTCCTCTGCCCAAGGACTGAGCATGAGGCTGTGGAGAGGGGAGCCTCTCCATGCTGTTCTCGCTTTCTGCTTAGCAGGTCAAGAGCACCGTTAAAGAGGGGAGTTGGTCCCACCAGTGCTGGGGCTTAGTTAACAAAGGATGGAACAGCACTACCATGACGGCTGGGCCAAGCACACAACTAAGCCTGCAAGCAAATATTTTTTTCTGCTCAGGTTATTGGGCAGAATTATATCCACTCCAGTTCCTGGCTAATTGTGCTGCGGCTCTCCCCTTCAGTGTCAGTGACAAGTGACGCTAAGTGTCAACTCAAGTGACTGAAATGTCACATAAATTTATTCCTCCTGCAGAGAAAGGAGTTTCCCTGCCCTGGCAGTTCACAATCTCTGCATCCCTTTGGCACTAGTTATGCCATCCTCTAATCATGGCACAGGTCTCATTATCAGCCAGCTAGGGAATCACTGCATAGGGCAGGCTGTAGGTACCCTATAAATGAAGAAGTGGTACGTTTTTCTTTCGTAACTACTGGTGAGAAAGGTGAGGTAAACAAAAAGAGGGGGCTCATGGCAGTCTGGCTCATGAGAACAGCTGTCTTGTAAAAGCTTCTCTTAATAAAACATTAACTTAAATGCTGTGTAATCAGTTCTATGTGAGTTCATGAATATTTTTCTCCAGCACTTGCAGCCTTTGCCCACTCTTACTGAAGCACATGGGCCAGAAATCGAAGCCAGCTTAGTCTCTTTTCATTATCAGCCAATGAGGCAAGAGAAAACCCAAGAGCCACGGTGGCTAAACACATAAAATTTAAAAGGTTTGACTGTTGAGCCCAGTGCTCCCTGACAGACACCCACGCTGGATCTGCTCACCTTTCAGAGCCTTCCTCCTTCTTTCTCCCTCCACGCTGCCCCCAGACAGCACAAACCAAACAGGAATGAGGTTAAACACACACAAAAATCCAACCACAGCTGCTTGTAGTTTATAGTTTCTCTTCTCCTACAGCAAACATCCGAAATGCTACAGAAATTAACTGAGTGCAGAGCAATCTTCCAGAAACCCAGAGCACTGTGCCTGACAGGAGCAGCTCATTTACTATGACTGACCCCTGCAGTGACAGTGCCTCCTGGGCATGGCAGGGGATGGGCGAGTTGTTCCCTGGCAGTGGCAAGAATGCAGCATCCCCTTCCTGCACTACTGCCTGCGCTTGCTTTCCAGGATGGCCTTCCAGTCATCGGCCCAGGAGCGCAGGCGCCGGCGCGGGGCCGGCAGCTGGATGTGCCTGTTGTGGCAGCAGGTGAACAGGATGTGCTCCCAGCTCGGGTTCGGCTCCGTGCCTGTGGGAAGGGGGGAAAAGCTGCAATCAGCTGGGGCTGGCTCCCCAGTCAGCAGCCAGACATGGAAATGCTGATCAAACCTTGGATGGTGTCTTTGTCATCAAACAGCAGGTCAGCAGCCACCACAGTCTTGTCTCGGGTCAGAATAATCCGCTCCACAAACTCGGGTCCCAAGTGTTTCTCTACCCACTTATACTGCAGAGACAAGGAATAGGAGAAAATCCCACTGTGCTCTCAGTTTGCACAGCAGTCATGTCAGACCAGCCCTAATAGAGCCATTTTTTCCCCTGTAAACCTTCATCTGTGTCTAGGAATCCCCCCACAGAGACTGGCTGCAGCCCAGGATGCTGATTAAACCTATCTGTGTGACAGCCTTCACTCAGGACTGCCCTGGCCGTGCCCAGCTGTTGAGTTTGTGAGAAGCATTGGCTGCTTGCCCAGAGCACATGGGTTGTACCCATCTAAGTCATTCCAGTGACCAAAGTCCCCCTTCCATTCTTGTGCCACTGGCAAGAAGGATTTATTCCAACACTACAGCAGCCTCAACACAGCACTGGCCTCTTTTGGGACATCTCGGGCTCCAGATTTAGACTGGAGCAGGTTTTGTTGGTTGATGGTTCTCCAGAGTGGAATCCCCTGGGAATACCCCATCCCTGTGGGCTGCACTGCAACAGTTCCTTTGCTGTCACCTGCTGACACAGCTGGTCCCAGCCCAGCTCCAAGAGCCCAGGGCTCACGTGCTCCACAGTAATTCTGGTGCCATGTGGCACTTGGAGATTGCCTGTTCTGACTTACTGCTCTGTGTGTGGGAAGCTGTCCCTCAGACAGGGATTGAGGGAAGCCAGGCAGCTGGAGCAGCTTCTGTTTTTAGAAAGGAATAGCTCCAACTTGGGTAGCATGAAAGAGCAAGGCCTGACAAAAGCAGCATTAAACCCAATAAAAACAATTATCTCCCACCTTTTCCACGATGCAGTGCTCGTATTTCCGGAGAGGGCTGGTGCAAATGAAGACTTCAGTGCTGAAAAGAAACAGCCTTTGTTAGCAGCCAGGGGAAAGTGTGTAAGGTCCTGGAAAATGGCTGCAGGGTGCGAAGTGTCCTTACTCCTGCATGTGGAGCATCTCCTGCACAGCTTCCAGGGCTCCTGGAATTGGATCCAAGTCCAGGAAGAAGCCAGGCGACTCATAGACACTGGCTACCTTGGCCTGCAGGAGACAGAGGATGATAAGCAGTGGCTGTGCTCTGTCACAGCACTCTCCAGTCACCCCCTGTGTGACAGCCTGGTGCTTCCCCCCAGGAGTGAATTATAAAATTTCTCACCTTTCAGTTCTGGGAAAGGTCCAGTTCGGGCACACAAGCAGTCACTTTCTGGAGGCTCATGAGGAGGCAGAGCTGCCCCTGGACTGGCTTTGCCCCTACAACCAGCCCTGACCCACTGGAGTCTCTGGGGGCTGAGGGAGGCAGAGCTCCCACCCCACCCCTTCCCAGCAGGTCTCGTTCAACTGACTCTGATGAAAACCAAAGGAACGAGTTGGAGGCTTCACCTCCTCTGTCACATTTGGCTGAGATTTGCTGAGGGCTCAGGAATTCATCAGGGATGGGTGGGCAGATGCAGGTGCTGCCCATCAGCACCCCCTTTTCCTTCAGAGCAAACAGGGCACAGTGGTGACCATGCCAATGGCCAGGCCAGCACAGCCACACACCTGGGGGGAATCCCTTCAGCAAGAGGCAAGGATGAGGATGAGAGCACTGGGAAAGCTCCGTGTCTTTGCTGCTTTTTATGATTTTCAATCACTCACTTAAAACATTGTTGAAGGAGCAGACCTTGGCTCCAGCCTGGGCAGAGCTGTTCCCCTGAGGTAAGGGGCTGGTGCAAAGTCTGCTCCAAAGAGTCTGAGACTGCAGCAGGAAGTTCAGAGGTGATCCCTGTGCTTCCCCAAGAACCTTTGGCTCCGTGAGGTGACCTGTGCGCCCCATGAGCCCCATGTGGGCTGGGTTTGGAGGTGCTGTGGGACACTGCTCCCCTCGCCTGGCTCAGCACCGGGCTGAGCTCTGCAGTTAAGGGCTTTATCCCTTTTGTGTCTGCACCTGTTCTCAGTGTAAACCCACCTTCTACACAGGAATGTGGGATGCCATGTGAACCAGAGGAAATTAATGATAAACAAGTGGGGAAGGAGGTTAGCTCTAAAGGTAGAATCATTTTTAAGTGAGTGTAAATAGGAAAGAAACAAGATTACTGAAGAAGCAATGTTATCCCAGGCGAACGTCGCCAAAAATGGGACAAAAAGGTATTTAATATGATACAGTACAGTGGCATCTTTAATCTCTAAAAGGAAGAGCAGTATTTCCAGAGCAATTTCCAGGTAGGACTGTCTTTCCAGTCCTTTTTCTTCTTAACTTACTGGTAAGATATTTTCACACCTTTTATTATTAGGAAATTTACTGGTTTGAATCCAGCTCTGGTTAGTTAATTTTAAGGATTGCTCCCTGGTGACTGTTCAGTGGCCTGTGTTAAATAAGAGTGCTTCAAGCAGGTCACAGGTGATGGGTTTTCCCCTTCCTTATCTCACATCCCATCATGGCAAATGACCCACAGCAGCACTGAGGGCTGAGGCCCCTTTCAGGCCTAAGTTTCATTCTTAGAGAGGTTAAGCTTCCAATATCTCTTTACCCTGAGGCACACAAATCTTAACTTCCTTGGAGTCATATAGTGAACTTCAGAGGTGTCAAAGCAGCCTTTTTCCACAAGCATTAAAGTCATACATTGCCATGCCACTAAACAGTTTGGAAAACTTAATTCTTGTTAAGTATTCTTCAAAGGCAGGCTGCAGCCTTTGCTTAGAAGAGTCCAGCTCTTTAGAGTCCACCTGAAGGTCTCCTTGCTCTGTATCACCAGTGGAACATCAACATAAAACCCATTTCAATAAAGCAGCAGTGAGGAGTTAAACCAGACTCCCAGATCCTGAAGCTCACTCAGTTATCACCACCTACAAATACTCATAAATCAACAGCCAGAAAGTTGGAAGCACTGTCTGATTTCACACGCAGATCAGAAGAAGTTAAGGAGCCTGTCTAGGTGCAGACATGGCAATCAGATCTGCCCGAATCTCTGTTTCCATGCAAAGCCTCCCTGATCCCAGCAACAATTCCCTGGAGCTCTTCCCAAGGAGATTGAATTACAGACTTGGGGCTCGTGTCTGAAAGCTCTTTTATCCTACAGCAAGACACCAGAAACTGGCAAGTTTTCACCACGTCATAAAAAAGTCTGGCTTTTTTGGAGAAAGAAATTTGATTTGATGACTCTTGGCACCAAAAGCCATTTCCTCCCATTAAAGAGTGACTAGAAATAGAAAGTAAAACCATTTTCATGCTACCATTGCTGAACGTTTCCTTTTAACTTCCATTAGTAAGATAACAATTTGGATACAAAACTAGAGGGACTACATCTGTCCCTAAGCTTTCCCATTTGCAGGACTTAAAAATAATTCTAGAAATTTTTACCACTGGTGGGGATGTTGAATCCTTTTCTTGAAACTGTCTGGGGCCAGGAAACATGGAGATAAATCCCCACCAACAAGATGGCCACACACACAGGAGGGCAGACAGGCAAGTGCAATGAAAAAATCTTGAATAAAACGGATTAGAAGTCCTTCTAAATAAAGTGGATTTATAGTGTGAAATTAATGATCAACTTGCAATCAAAACAAAAACAAAAACGAAGTAATGGCTCAAGTTTCAAGGGGCAGCTGCTCAGCACCAACTAAGCATGAACACCACTCAGGAAGAGGTGATGCATAAATCATCACCACAGCACTTCCCAGCCCCTGTCACGAGAATATCCCACACCCTGGAGCTTTGTAGACAGACACAGCCGACACCTGCCACAAAGAGCCCGGTGTCCAGCTGATCCCCTGGTGTCCAGCTGATCCCCTCCTTTCAGCACTGACAAACTGCAGGCTCAGTTTCCCTGCATGGACATGTGCCCCCACAAACTGCCCTGTGGGGGCTGCTGGTTCCTGCCAAAGCTTTCCCTGCAGCTGGAGCCAAGGACAGACTTTCCACGAGGATTCTCCTGCCCCCCAGACACCCTATACAGCCACAGCAGAACAAACAAGGCCTCTGTTTTTAAACTAATGTATGGTATTTACATAAAACCCAAAGGAGCCTCAAATCTTTAAAACTATAACTTTATTGTTCTGCCAAACATACCTAAACCAGCCCAAAGCTCCAGAGATTACTGAAGGAGACAGACACACAGCACAGCTCCATAAAGCTAATTTCCTTAGGAAGCCAGGCTAGAACAGCAAGATAAGAGCTTTCTGCCGCTGCTGGTGTGCGTGGGACTCAAACCAGTTATCTGGTTACTTCATTGCCACACCTAAGGTCTGGGGAGGAACAGGATGAGCATGAACCAAATTAGGGAATGGGGATTCCAGAAATAGAACAAAGTGCAATTTTCTGGATAGACTAGATTGTAGACCTTCCAAAAAAGAACAAATAAAAAGTCATGACCCCTTACATTTCCTGCAACTTTTTTTTTTGTCCATGGGATTCATTTAAGGAATACTCATTTAAACAATAAATCATGTTTGTTTATGCAAAATAGTAGCCAAATTTATGTCTGCTGACTATATTTACAGGTTTCTGGTTCCAGGAACTTTTGACGATCAATAGTCATCGATTAGAACTCAGGCAGTTTGGAGCCTGTGGAAATGCTGACTGGATCCAGCACTCCTGCCCCTTACTCTGGTGCAGGAGCCTTTACCTCACTATGGAACAGGAGTGAAATGAATGTGAATTGTCATTTCTTAGCAGTAAAAAACCCCCAGGCTCAGTACAGGATCTTAAAATGAGCAATGCACTTCTCAGGGAAAGTGTTCAGCACAGCCTGGATCAGCAGTTTCCTTACCGAGTCCTCGACTGTCCTGTGGTGACCAGGCGGAAGGGTAAAGTCTGGATTCACAGTATTTCTAATTTTGTGTTTCACGCAGCCTTAATTTGCGTAGTGATAATCAGTGACTTCTTCCAGGAGGATCACCAGCCCTTTACAGAGGGATGTGTGTGAGAATTCTGTCATCAAACCATTCACTGAACCATCTTCATCTTGCTCTTTACCTACTCATGTTCTTGCTCTTGCTGTGCGGCAGAATAATAACTTACCCAAAGCTCCCTGAGCACTCTGCATGTACTCACACGGCTCCACAGCAGGATAAGAACTATAAATGTTATATCTGGGTTTGTACAGAATGAAATCCTGTATCCATATTCCCTCTGCACGCCCTGACAAGCCGAGTGCACGGCAGGTGAGAGATCAGGAACAGCGGGAGAAGGCTGGTGGAACACCCTCCATCCATGCAAACTGCTGCCATTTTTCATGTTTGCTGATGGCTGAACGAGTAACAGAGAGGTTTGCAAAGCAAAATTACAAATACTGTAAATCCAGACTTCACCCTTCCTTCTGGTCACCACAGGACAGTCGAGGAGTCTGTCAGGAAATGGAACAGATGCTGATCTGGGCTGTGTTGTACACGTTCCCTAAGAAGTTCATTGCTCATTTTAAGATTCTTTACTGAGCCTGGGGGTTTGTTACTGCTAAGAAATGACAATTTCATTTCCTTCCTGTCCCACAGAGTGGCTCCTGCCACTGGCTGATAGACAGGAGCGTGGATCCAGTCAGCATTTCCACAGGCTCCAAACTGTCAGAGCTCTGATCGATGACTATTGATGGCCAAAAGTTCCAGGAACTAGGAACCTGTAAATATAGTGAATAGGCATGATTTTAGTTATTATCTTACACAAACAAACAAAACATTGTTTAAGTGAGTATTCCTTAAACGAATCCCATTTAGGTATACATGGACCAAAAACCCTGCAGATAATTTTGAGGGGTTTTTCAAAAACACTGGTGCCACGCTGAGCCTCGCACAGCCCGGCGGGCAGGGAGAGGTTTCCCGGCGGGGTGGGGAGGGTGTGTTGGCCCCGCAGCTGCACTCACCGCCAGGTCCTCCCGCAGGCTGCGGTACTGCTCCCGCACCGAGAAGCCCCTGCGCTCCGCCAGCTCCACGCGCGGCTCCGCCGGGAAGCGGGCGCGGAATTCCCGCAGCACCGCGCCCTCGAAGTCGGCCAGGACCCCGTCCATGTCCACCAGCACCCGCAGCGGCGCGGCCGCGCTGCCCATCCCGATCCCAGATCCCGGCTCTCCGCCCCCGGCTCCAGCACACGCGAGAGCGCTCATGCATATTGATTAGCTATATGAATATGCATGAGAGGGGCGGGGCGGAAGGCCTCGAGGGCAGCCCCGCATGGGAACTGCAGGAATAGAGAAAAAAACCCCAAAAGCCGTCCCCCGGCACCCCTGGGGACCCCGCAATGGCCGGGATGCGGCTGCCACGTCCCCCCGCTCCCGAGGAGAAAGAAGCGCAGTGGAGCCTCAGCAGCCATCAAGGAGCATTAACAAGTTCCCCTGGGCATGGGGCTTGCAAAGGAAATATTAATTGATGGGTTATTCCTCATGCTCTCTGTGCAGTCGGGGCAGGGCATGGTGCACCGGCTCCAGGGAACCCCCGCGGATGGAGGAGAGGAGGAGCACGTTCGGTAGGTTCAGCACCCCCCGGCAGGGCTTCTCCAGCAGCGATCTGCAAAGCCAGGGTGCTTCCAGGCACCAGGGTTCTTCCAGGAGAAGGGTGGAAAAGGCACCAGCAGACACGGGAGCTCCATACAGATCCTCTGCTGTGGCTTATTGGGCAGCAGAGCCCTGCCAGGACAGCAGAGAACTTCATGGTTTGGTCTCAATTCCACCCTCTCTCTTTTTAGGGTCCTCCTTTCTTTTTAGTGAGGAAAATAAACTTTTCTCAATTTTCTTGAGAAAAAACCCGTATTTTGAATAAAACAGATTATATATATCAAGCCATATTCCACAGTTCTCTGATCTAGAAGACAAAAATTAAGAGATAAGTCAGATTCTCTCTTCAGGGGAAGATGGCACATGGTGGTGACCTCAAACCAGGTGTAAGAACTCTCCTCTGTTAGAACAGGACAGGTTGGCTGAAACAAGGACAACTGAGAACAAAGCAAAACCAAAACCATGAAATAAAACCCACACAGGAAACACTGCTTCAAAATTTCTATATTATTTACTTTTAAGCAACAATCCAGCTTTGTGAAATTACAACACACACTTTAAAGGATGAGATTTTCACCTCATGGTCAAGCACCAGCATGATCATGCACAGCATTGAGTCAGTTGTAAAAAAAAAAAATGCCCTGTAATTCTTATTTATACGATCCACTCCACCTTTACAGAATAAAGTCTGAATCAGCCCCTTCCCAGCACTAGGCCAGGTGGCTCTGGTCATCAGCCCTCTATTTGGCACAGAGCCTGTGTCATAGTAGTCCAGTATCAAGATTTATTTTGTTTTTAAAGGCAGCATGGTGTACATTAACCACTTAATGATTTATATGGCACAGCAGGGCTCAAGGCATTTACTACATGCAGTCAATGAAGCCTTTTAGATCCCTAAATCCCACACGTGGAGGAAGGGACTGCTCTTGCTGATTGTTTGCTGGCCTGGTTAACCAGGATTCTAGACCCTTGTAAAGCTAAGGGGTTCTAAAAAAAAAAAAATCTCAATACAAAAACCCTCTAAGCACACTTAGAACCAAGCTACTCTCCTTTGAATTACATTACAATACTTCATAAAGCTTTCCCTCAAGTCTATCACTAGAAAACACTCATGTCACTTCCAGTAGATCTGGGGGAAACACAGGACAGAAGTGGAAAAAAACCCTTAATTTCAAAAAAGGATGGAGTACATAAAGTGCTTCTCTTTAATGAAAGAAATTTGAGATGTACAGTCAGGCTCAAGTTGTGCAGTTCACAAGCATGGGGGAAAGAAAACAGACACGAGTTCAAAACAGTCAGGAAGGGAAAGGTTTAACCGAGGACTAGGCTGGACTTGCCACCGGGTGGATTTCTCCTGGAGGGTGCAGGTGCTGGTGCTACTGGGCTAGGAACAGGTGCAGCAGGCAGGGACTTTTCTTCACTCTGACCTGGGGCAGCTTCTACATCAGCCTCAGTGTTTTCTAGAAGAAAAGAAGCTTTTAAAGTGTTTTATGTGGATGATGAGAACCAGATGTTTGGCTGGCTCAGATGGAAGCTCAGCTCCTGTCACTTTTGTCCAGGGGTACAGACACACTCCAATATTGTCACCTGCTGGCAGGGCAGACTCAGCCCTCAGAAGTGTTTCTCAGATCAAATCTGAGGCCTTACAGCTCAGTCTCAGGCCTCCAGCAAGAGCCACATTCACCCAGCTGTTATTAGGGGACACCAGCAATTCATTTTTTTTAATGACAAGCAGCTTAAGGCTTAAGTCTTGTACATATAATTAGTCAGCATTGTGACTCTGGCGTTGTCACTGAAGTTTGAGCAGGTGCTGGGACTCACAGCAGCACCAGCAAGAGCTCAAACTGTATCCCCAATTTCCTAACTGGAGGGAAGAAGATCTGACACACTTCTGAGGCTTCACACAGAACACACCAGGGAACAGCCATGCATGGGGAGGCTCTGATTGTACACTCCCTGGAGAGCATGTGATAGTTTATTTTAAATCCTTCTGAGCAACCACAAGGCAGGGCACAGAAGGAATTCTTCACAGGAAGCACTTTAGATACTGGAGCAAACTAATGTATCTGCTTTGTTGACAATTGAGTACAGCAAGTACATCAGCATCTCACATTTTTACAGGTTAGCACCAGTTCTGAGCCAAAGGCCCAAATCAGCACCAAGGAGCCCTTGATATTGAGGGTGAAGATGAACCTCACCTGTTTTCAACAGACCCCTTTGTTTCATCTCATGCTCACTAATTCTGGGTTGGGAGAATTCAGAGAACTGCTGCACATTCACCTTAAGCTTCATGATTCAGTAGATCTTGATGAAATTCCCTCCCCCAGCCTTCTCTTCAAACTGAACAGGCACAACTATTCCAATCTCCCCTCACAGAGCAGCCACTGCACCCCGTCATCTTCCCCATCACCTTTCCTGTCACCTCCACTACAACCCCCTGCTCTTCATGTGTCAAGGACTGCACACAATTCAAGGTATGGGGGTAGTACCATTGTTTACAGAAAGAATGATGTCATTTTCCATCCCCTCCCTGATGACATTCAGTACTTTGCTGGCACCTCCAAACACCTCAAAGAATTTCAAGGGGAAGGACTCGAGGCAGATCCTGGGAGCACCACAGCACAGAGCTGAACACAAGGCTGCCATGGTTTAATTTTTGGGGGTTTTTCCCCCCTAGATTCATTACTTTACACTTGCTTACACAGGGATTATCCTGCCTACCTCATTTAGCTGAGTCCTTCTGACAGTGAGATTTTCCCACCATCAGCACAATTTGACTATTTGAAAGAGGTAATATCATCAACAAAATTGGAGACTTCACTGTTCATTACCTTTTCCAGGTCACAGACGAAGGCACTGAATAAAACCACCCCCAGCATCACCTCCCATAGCTCATTTTTCCAACCTGAAAGGCAATTACTAAGTCCTACCCCTTGCCTCCTATTCTTCCTACTCCCAGCTTTCCTCACATCCTGTGTCAACTCAGCTTTTTTCAATGCAAAATGTTATCAGAAACACCAAAACTCCACTTGTGTCCACTGAACCTCCCCATATTCATGCTTATAATAAACTCGAAGAACTCCAGCATCTGATCATAGTCCTCATGCAATCAGGAATAATCTCCACTACAGATTCTCTGCTGTGCTCACTAACCCAGCACAGCTGAAACAAACAGTTAACACCATGTTTTAAGCCTGAAGCTCCTGTAGCTGCTGTGTCCCAGTGTCTGCTGACTCAGCAAGTGCTGAATGTCCCTGCCTGGGGACAGTCCCAGCACTGTGCAGGATCTAGGCTCCACCTTCCTGTGGTCATGTACAGTCAGGCACTGCTGATACTCAATCGGGCACTGTCTAATTCTCCTTAGCTGCTCACATTCATTCAGCTTAGAGTGCCCCTGAATCACAGAAGAAACAAGAATTACCAGCATAGGAGGCTTTGGGGGAAGTTTCTGTAGCTCCTTGTGTAGCTGATACACATTACCACTTCCCACATAATCAAGGTAAGTTTGCCAACCTGATGAGTGAAGTGGTAAAACCAACAGGATCAGATAAAATATTAAAGTTCTTCCCTTCTCAGAAAGGGTCTAATCCCTGAAACAGCTCCCTGCTGAGTGCACTGCAAGCCACTGGGAACTCTGATGCCCAGAAAGGAACTACAGCTCCCAAAGAGGAAACAAAAGTCCTGCTGCAAAAGAAATGTTTTTTTTTACCCTAGACAGGCTTGATTAATAAATATATACATTTCACCTGACGCATACTTGGAGTTTTATAATCAGTTACATAGAGAAAATAATTTCCACATTCAAAAGAATAAACATTTTTTAATGACAGAAACCCATCAAGAATCTGGTTGTGCTGCGAACTTGTCAGCAGACAGCTTTTGCTTGGAGGTGTGTTCACTGTCCCTTTCCAAACCCCGGAGACAGCCCTACAAGGCCAGTACAAAGTCACAGGTGTGCCAGTGGGATGTTCAGCAGCCCAGGTCTGCCATCCCACAGCAGGAGTATCCAGGGGAGGAGGACACAGCCAGATCAGCGAGATTGGGCTCCACTGAGCTACAACACCCAAAGCTGTCAATGGTAGGAATTAATTTAACAATCCAGGATGTTCAGGTATCTACCACAGACACCATTTGCAGGAGGCATTAATTTCTACTCCTTCCTAAGTACCATCAGTGAAAGTTTAACATTCAAACCTTTGCCTGCCATTTTTATTTCATCTTGGCCACCTTCAAAAATTTAATTTTCAGTCACGGCCACGATAGGAAACAACCCCAGTTACTTTCCATAACACTTGTTTTTTAACCACCTCCCAGCACAGATTTACCTGACCCTTGATAAGAACTTCCTTCACTGTCACTTGCCAGAAACAAACCAAAAGACAAATACAACACTTGTGAAAATGTGAACTTTTTAAAAATGTCAGGAATACCACTTTGCACTCCAAGTTTCAGCCCGCTGTCCTGATGCCAGGCAGCCCTATTTCTGTTTCCTGGCATCCCAGCCCTTCTCACCTCCCTGCTGTTTGTGGGATCTCCTCTGCCCTGTGGGGAGCTGGTTTAAACAAGCACCAGGAAAAGCAGCAGAGCCCTTAGAGCAATTTTCTTCTATTAGCAAACCACATCCTCCTACTCAAGGCATAAACTCTAGATGTCTACAGTGCTAATTAAGATCAGACAGACACGAGAAAGAAATCCTAGAGCCTGTACAGTTGGATTAGAAGCAGTCTGCTAGAGAGGCAACACTTATTTTGGGCACAGATAGCACTCAGAGGTAGTGGAAACATTCCGGAAAAGCTCTCCCCCCTCCCAGCAAGTCTTTTCAGGACATGGAGGTGCTAATGGCCTCAGGGATGTCCCACCACTCCTAGGTGTTGAAAGTAGCACTTGGAAAGCAGCAGTCAACACACACGTTCCCGTCATCAGGAAGTCAGCTATTCCTAAAGTGAATCTTGCAAAGGAGACATTTCCAGCCTCAGAGCTAGAAAAAGCACTTGAAGGGGAAATGCCTCTGTTTGCAGGAGATTTGCAGTATGCAGATCAACTTCCTTGGCAGAAATCAGCATTTAAAAAGCAACAGGAAGTTAAGAGCTGGTTAATGCAGACACTTCCAGAGCAGTAGCTGGGTTTGATTCTTTCTGTGAATGTGGAGTTTGCTGTATGAGAAGACAATGGGAAAGAAGGAAACTGCTAAACTAAAATCAATTATGTTGACTGTCCTATTTAATTATAAGCAACCCTAACAGCAGTCTGCCCTTTCAATCACTGAACTCTCTGCTAAAGTCTCCACCTTACCTTCTAGTACTTAAGACAAATCTTGACACCAACAGCTGCTGGCAAAATAAACCAACAGGACTGTTCTCTTTTTTAGCCTGATGAGCAACAGCACTCCACCATCTCCCTCCATGCCCACACTCCACTGAAGCAGTTGGTCACTTTGTTGATTTGATGGATTCCAGTGACAACCCCAGGCTGCCTCTTTCCTAATACATGACCATTTATAGATCCTACATCCTCTTCTACTGCAAAGCCATCTGCAAAAAGGCTTTTACTAGGGGAGTCCAAGGGAGTTACTCACCAAAGATGTCACCACCAACATCTCCTCCCTAGAAAAGAGAGAGGAACATGTTACATCTCACGTTTCACAAAGCATTTTCCTGTTCCATGGAGTGGATACTCCTCCATGGTGTGACCGCTGGCACGTGGTGTGACTGGGCACACTGCTCTATATGGCACCACATTGTGAGCCACAGATGCAGGGAGGCACTTTTAGGGCAGCAATGGGCTCTGAAGGACAGAACCCAGAGTGCCACAGTGGGGTCTGCACTCAATCTGCACATTGAAATCATGGGTTTGTAAGCACCATTTCTTACAGACTGACTTATAATTTAACCAGCTCTTTACCTGACATACTTCTAAAAGTTGAAACAGACATTGGAGTAATCCTGATAACATGTGGCACATTTGTTATTCCCGCAGTCAAGGACACAGGTGGGTATGAACACTTTATTGTACAGAGCATCCCACATCAGGCAGCACTGACAGGATCCAGAACATTTCCACTGCCCAGCAGGAAGGGCAAAAAAATTACGATGACAGCAATAAGTAAGAGTTAAGTGTCCTCTGCTTTCAACTGAGCAACTCTTTGCAACACCGAATATTTATCTGTTGGCAAGGCCAAAAGCATTTGTTCTGTCCAGGGTATTTCACTTCATTTGTGAAATACAGATCAGCTTTCTTGTTCCTGATGAAGTTTCCTTCACTTCATTAACAGTTAAACATTCTTTACATACTGAATCTGTTCACAGGCTGCAGCTTGACACAAAGATAGGGAGTCTCCCAGCAGCAGCCAAGGCTCCTCAATGGCATCAGGTTCATCAGCTTTCATAGATTCAACATTGCTAAGTACACAGTGAAACTGCAGAAATTTGGATTAGAAAAAGCACATAAACTGACACAAATGTATCACCTTAAGTCTCAGGCTGTTTGCAACTGAATTACTGAATAAAAGTAAAGTATTCCACATGGGAAAAATCTGTTTGCAAAGCTGAGAACTACAGTATTCAAAACAATTTAGTAGAAAGTAGAATTAGACTAAACAGTTAAATTTATAGCAGAAAATATACCACAGAAAATAAACTCACTTTTATTTGCTAAATTGAAACAAGACATTTTTCGTAACAAAGAACAGTTTTGTGACTTAAAGCTACAATTAATAACAAAAATGGGTTGTGGTGCTTGATGCCAATTACCAAAATAAAACCTAAGATAAAAGGTGTCTGCTACAACGTTTGAGATCAATTACTTACCTACCCAGTTCTTTTTAAAAAACCTAAGACTAGAGAATTTTAAACAAGATTTCTTTTTTCCACTTTGTTCATGCTAATACAGGCTATGCTACATTCCTAGGGACCTAAGTTCAGAGGAATTACTGGTTTTTTACTGAATTTACTGTGTTTCAAAAGAACCGTGTTTTTCCCATTAAATGTAATCACACATCTAGCAAATTTCACTTAACACCATTAACAATACAAATCATGCTCCATATTGCTACTAAGTAAGGAGTTTATATAGAAAATAACACACCTGATGGTATTATTATGACAAAAGAAGCATTGATGCTACTGAGATAAGAATTTGGTGGGATGTGAAACCAAGTTCTTTGTCAGACCCACACAGAGTTCGTGGTAGTAACTATTGTTTGTGAGATGTTTAAACCCACAATCACACACAGAGCTGAAATTAGATTTCACACCACTTCATTACTGTCTCAGCAATGAGATGGCTTAAGAGCTCTACCAAGTTGTCCTTGTGAAAAATCCAGCCCTTCCTTCCTCAGCATACTGGAAGAGTATCAGATGGAAAGGGGAACCTTCAGGAAAAAACAGATTTGAGAAAAAGGCTTCAAATCCTACAATGCTTCCAACTGTGTGAACATCCGTGATAAATCATTCCCACATAGAGTGTGAACTGTCTATTATCAGGCTCTTTGTAGTCAAGTACTGACCTTGGGATCTATAAAGTCTCCACAGTTTGCCTCAGTTGAGTTTGTTCTTTGTGGTCCAGAGGATTCACAGCTGTCTCTAGTTTCACCTGGCTTAGCCCCTACAAGCAGAGATTGATTCTAATCAGGTTACAAGATAAACTTCATGAGAAAGCAGATCATAAATAGTCATAGATTTGGGTACTTTGGGAGAGGTTTCTCTTTTAAATTAGAGCTTTACCATTCTAAAGAGTCCTGGTCCTTTAGATAATAGCTCACAAATTACTGTCTTGCAGCAGCACCCCATGCAGTGAGGGTGTCATTTAAACACATGGAGTTTGGGGTCCCAAGGCCACCCACACTGGCAGTGCTCTGCAGAAAGGGAAGCTTAATCCCAGCTGTGAGAACACGAGGCTAAACTTCCTCTGAATAATCAAGACCGATCAGTGCTACTCCAAACAGTAAGACACAAGTACACTTGTGTGACTTGGAGAAATTGCACCCAAAATACAATTCTTTGCTTGTAACATGCCCAACACTTGCATAAAATAAACCCTCTTGGAAGAAATTAATGAGAAATAAACAGTCCCCTGCAAGCAGACATCACTTATAGCCCCAAAGTACCAAGCAGGAAGGTAACTCTGGTTTCCACACAGCCACCAGCAGCATCAGGCTGAGCCACAAAATGAATCAATGCCCATCAGCAGATGTGGAAACAAAGCACTACAGCCTTACCTGATGCTTTAGCCCAGGAAGGTGGGTTCTCCTCAGGAGTTCCAAAGACGCTGGATGCCATTTTGTTCCTCCTCACGGGTTGTTCATTGGGCTCGTCAAAGCCCAGGGAGAAGTTGGAGCCGCCGCCAGGAGGACGCAGCACTCTGAGGAGAGAGGCAGCTTTACACCCCGTGTCAACCCCCAGCTGCACTCCCAGCAAGTCAAACAGAGGCTCCAGCACATCACTTCAACTATCCAGGTAAGCTCCTGCCAGAATTCCATCCTGGCACTGTATCTCCACTGCTCTTCAGTGGCACTTACAAAAATAAAATGCTCCCGCGCTCTACTTGTGCCCTTGTTCCATCCGGTGTCACACCAAGGGCTGCTCCCACCAGTCCGAGCCAAAGAAAAAATAAAAATAACTATGTGGGCATGTCAAATTCCAGCTTTTTTAAGAGAACCCTGGGAAGGTTAATATTAATCTTCAAACTGGCTGCACAGCAAAGACTGAAGTTTGAATCAAAGGACTGGCTGCACCACCGATGGCTGGGGGCTGCAGCCTTTATTTAGATTTGTTTCCTCAGGAAAAAACTCTCAAGTCTGCGGCATGCTGCTGGTCTAAAAGTAAAAGGTAAAATTAAACAGCTTGGAGTTGACTATTAATTAGGAGAGACACGTGTACAAAGCTCCAGATATGTAACCTAAATCTAACAATCTGCTCTTAGACAAACACAAAAGAAGCCTGCTCAGTACTTCAAGAGCTTGATTGCAGTCTGCTTTCCAAACTGCAGAACCCAACCAAAATGAACAGCTGCAGCAAAATAAATCTTGAAACATAAACTCCTCCTGATCTTATTTTCGTAAGCAGGAGATCTTGGGTTAGCTGGAGAAGCCAGACAAAAGCCAGGAGAATAAAACTGTGTGTAAGAACTTTCAAAACTCCCAGAGAGATGAGAAGACACCAACAGAACCTGGGGCTTCTTGGTCTTTCAAGAACTCCAGTGCTGCAAAATGAACACCAGGACAAACTAAGGATGGTACACACTTTCTCTTCTTAACAATTTAATAAATCAAAGTTAGAACAGGAAACAGCACCCAGCTTGTTAATGCTCCAAACCTGGGAATTCAACACAAAGAGTGTGTCCAATTGTACAATTCACATCTTTGGAGAACTTGTGCCCGTTACATTCCAGCTGCAACACAAAAACGCTTCTCCATACTACAGAGCTTAAACACCTCAATGGCAAGGGAAAATTCCTAAAGGTGTGTGACATGGATATTTTCTCAACCAGAAAAATACTTTTCCTAACAAATTCTTCTCCTAAGAATTGCTAATGCTCATCTGCTAATGGGAGGATCCCAGGAGACTGGAGAGTATGTTTTATTATGACTTGTTTTGTCTCCTTTCTGAATCAAGATGTTGTGTAATGGTCTTGAATCACTCCTTTATCTTTTTTTCTCTGAGGAAACGTATAGAAGGTTTATTTTCTTAGTTATAGCTGTTGCAGTTGCTAATCTGAAGAACAGTCTGTTCAAAGCAGGGCTTGTTCCCAAACCTTAGATCACCTCTTTTTCCCAGAGCAGTGAAACCAGTACTCTCTTAATGGCACAACAGTTTCCACTGACAGACTTAATGACATTCACAGAAAAAGCAACTGAAGGGGGAAAAAAAATCCATCACTCAAACTGGTAAAAAGGAACAATCCCTTTTACCAATCTCAGGTAAACGCTGACAGATTTTATTAGAAGCCTCTCACAGCCTCAAATGCTGTAACCTGCTTTATGAAAGCCACGTTTCACACTTCAAGCAATGAAATGCTGTTAAAATTCCACCTCACATCCAGTGATGTCCACCGAAAATCCACCCACAGCTCCAGGAAGAGCTCTGGTAAAAGGTTTGGAAACAAGCTTTGTAAAGGGGTTGGGTTTTTTTTTTTTTTTCCGCTTTAAAATACACTCTGAAAAGCCAAAAGGGAACAGGAAGCATCCGCTTTGTCAGGCCAAAACCTTAGAGAAAAAAGCCACGATAGCGTGGAAAACGACACGATCCTTTCCAGCTGTGACTCCCGAAACCGCGGGTGCCCGACCCAGCTCTGTGCATCTCCTCCAGACCAACCTGCCAAGTTTTCTTTGTTTCCAGACAGGCTCCGCTTCCCCCCCGCCCCTTCCAGCCCCGGGTCGCCCTCGGGAGTGGGGCCGCGGCCCAGGGAAGGGGCGACCCCGGCCCCGAGCACCGGCAGCTCGCAGAGCGAACGGGCCCCCCGGGCAGAGCGGCGCGGGGCGGGCAGGGGGGGGCCGAGCAGCGCAGACAATGGATCTCGCCCGACCCCACCCAGCCCGCGGCGGCTCCGCGGGGCCGAGGGGCGCGGGGGCCGCGGCGATGAGGGGAAGGCAGGCGGGCGGAGGGGCGCGGTGCCCCC
>VZRV01005012.1:727216-739716 GCA_013398115.1 Falcunculus frontatus
CCGGACATGCCCTCCCCTGGACCCCCAGACCCCCGCCCTCTGGGTCCCAGCGGCCCTCTAGCCCCCCGCAGACCTGGAGCTGTTCCTGCCATTGGGGTCCATGCCCGAGAATGTGGCCGTGGTGGTCATGGCGGAGGGGCCGGACCGAGGGAAGGGCTCTGTACAGTGACAGTCCGAGAGACAGAGCTGCTCCTGCCACCCGACCTCACCGCTACCGGTGACAACTGCAGCCGCCGCCCGCACCGCCGCGCCTTTTATACACACCGCAAGCCCTGCCCATCTCCGGCCTTCTCATTGGACAGTTCAAATGCAGTCGCGAGCTCCTATTGGACATCGCCCTGCCACTCTACTATTTGTCCCGCCTCTCTGTCTATTCCGAGGCGCCTTGCCTCACCGCTAAGAGCCCATTGGTGAAGCTCTACGTCTGCTCTGCGGTGATTGGCTGTGGGCGGCCGCGCCCGTTGCTGGTGATTGGCGAGAGGGCTGTCACTCACCGCCGGCGAGCTGTGATTGGTTCCGACGCACCTGAGGCCAGACAAAAGTCCCCGCGGCGCTCGCCCTCTGAGGGGCCCCGGGAGGGGCCGGGCCGTGCGGGAGGTTTCGCTGCCCCATCCCTGGCTCCGCGCCCCCCGCATGGCTCCTGTCCCCACAGACACTGCCCGAGACACACCACCAAAGCGGCCATCGCGGCACCCAACCCACCCCTGGCACCACCTTGGCTGCGCAAGGCCTGGCTCCCTCACACTCATTGCCGTATCCGCCCCGTGCAAGCCCTGGAGGTGCCTCAGCGGTGTGACGGAGCAGCTCCATGGTACGGGGATGAACCGCACCGAGGCCATCGCCGTGCGGGAGGTGTTGGCACAAGGCTGCTGTGGCTTTGGATTTTGGATCCGACGAGGGCTGAGACACAGCCAAGGGCCTGCAGGACCACAGGCCTGGTGGAGAACACCCAACACCTCAAAAATCATGGCAGAATAAAATAATTTGCAATATCGGTGTATTATTTTGGATTATTGCATGAAAATTGAGTTCCAGCACGGCTATTGTAGCTGGGGTACAAGGCCCAGCAACGCTGCTCACCTGGCTGTCAAAAGCACAAGGCTGCACATTTTGGGCTGTGCATCTCCCACCAAGGCCAGCACAAAACTCACAGCAGAGAATTTAAATCACCACGTGTTGGCTGCTGACCTATCTGTCTCATCTGTCTATGGTTTGGTGACTGGGAGCTCCCTGCAACTGCCACAGACACAGATGCTTCCCAGATCACAACTTTTACTCTAAAATCTATGCATCAGCAACATTATTTCAATTAGCACTTCCATAAAGCAGGGAAAAAGGGGAAAGAAAACCCATCTGTGCCAGCCACCCTCTCAGTTTCTACTAACAACAGCCTTTAATACCACCAAAACACTTTCTAGATAAAGGAATTTCTTTTTGGTCAGAACACAAGGATTGTGTTTCATCCCTCTATGCACAACATGAGTTGTCCAGCATCTGAATTAACACGAGCCTTAATATTAACACAGATCATGAAAGAGAAGAACTGTTAAATATACACAAAGAATACCAGTGGGTTTTTTTTCCTAATCTAGGATCCATTAAAAAAAAATCCTGTTGTTTTTTTTTTTTTAAAGCTCCAACCACTATTTAGATCCCCAGGGAATTCTCTGTTGCATCACATCTTTTTAGAGGCAGATTAAAGCGAAATTTTAAGTGACATGACACAGTTGCTTTAATTCTATTATCCCGTAGGCTTGGGCATTAAGAAGTCAAATGATGCCTACCTGCACACAGGTAAACATCTGCTCTCTCAGGAACTTGCAGAAGTATTTTGTCATCTAGATGCTTCTTATTCAAACCCACAGGATTTGACTCTTTAATTTGTACCCCTGAGACACATGCAGAGCCATTTTTTAAAGTCAAGATGAAGAAAAACCCGTTCCCCATGACAAAGCCAGTTTTAACATGGAGCTTTAAAATTCTAAACCGTGTTTCCAAGGGGCCCCACTGATCTCTCACAGGCCTGGCTGCAGGGTGGCCCTTAAATAAAAGCTACTTTTCTGATTATTCATCCATTACAAGATGAAGGGGTTTATGAAGATGGCTACAGAAACTGGGCTTACAATCCATCTCAGGATGATGACATTTGACCAGAACAATTCTCAGCAGCTGTCTGGTAGACTGAGACACCAAACAACTCCACCTGTTGTTGAAATTCCACCAGCAAGGAATGCGCAAAGCATCTGGAAGTCTGAACAAGCCTCCAGGAAGTGCAAGGGTTAGGCAAGGAGAGATACCATTGGTTTGAGAAAAGCCTCAGCTTGGTCATCCTTCTGTGACCAAGGGTTTCTTCATGCCAGTCTCTGCTACTTACGGCTGTCACAGAGCATTCCTTCTTTATTCCAAGCACATGGCACAAAAAAAGAGGGTTTGACTCAGTCTTTTCTTGCCCCATTTCACTCACAGCTGAAGATAAAGTACCAGCTAATAAACAATCCTTGCCACAGCTGGATTTGCCACTGTCAGATTTTTGCATCTAGAGCGATGCACAGAGGAGGTTCAGTGGAACGTGGGATCCTACAGATCAAATGGTTTGTCCTACAGAGCTGATGCTGCTGTTTGCAAGAGTTGTGAAAGTTGCTCTGGTACCTCTCTACATCCTCAGGAAAAGTTCCCAACAGTATGTCACTTTTTGGGAAGGGGAATTGCACCACAGTGCCCAGACTCCTCTCAGAGCTGCAGAGATGTAGTTCTGAACAACACAAAAAGAAGAGTGGCCAACTCATGCTGCTGTTCTTGTCTGGGCATCCAACACCACCAAGCCCGGTTGTGGACTCCAAAGTGTCCCAGTGTTCCTCTTTAGTGGGAAAAAGCAGGGATTGCTGGAAGGGGAAGTCAGTGTCCCATTTTTGTTTTGTTTCAGTTTTCCTAAACAGAGAAGTTTTCTTATTCAAGTGATCCTTCAAGAGCCCTTGCAGGGCATCAGATGTGCTTTGATGGGATCCATGGACTGGGTGCTGGAAGGAGGAGATCTAAGCCACCAAAACCAGCACAAAATTCACCGCAAAGGGTATCCTTTGCATCCATGTTTCCCTGAAGAATATTCCTTTCCAAAGGAGAAACTCTATTTGCTAGTTGGGCTTCCACAACCTTAGCCTTTCCCCAGTGCTCCAAAGTCATCCTCATAGAGGGATTGTTTAAATCTACAGCTCCTCTCACAGTCCCCATTCCCACTGCAGCTCCTCAGTGACTCACACACATCCCTTGTCCTTCTCCAGCACCTGCTGACCTTCCCTTCTGGGATCTCTGCTGACACCCAGCCAGTCTTTTCACAGCACCACCCACCCCACCTCACCCCTCCCACATAAACAGAAATCCTTCCAGGATAAGGGAAAACTCTCCCCTTAAAGGGACTTCAACCATTCCATAAACACTGGATGGGGCTCCCAGCACCTCCATGTTACAGTAAGATCACCATCCCATGCTGCTAGGGAAGAAACCAGGAAACCCCTGTAATTAAGCATATTGGAGGTCAATCAAAAACTGAGGACAGGGATCAAAATTCCATCTTCCATTTATCCTCACACTCCTACATCCTAATCACCCAGAAGTGCTGTACCACCAATTCCTTCTGCCACTAAGTACTAAAAAGCAAGACAAACTACAGGATTGATTATTCCCTATCAGGATACATTGTTTGGAAACTTATTACAGGCACAATGAACAAACCTCAATAAACCAGAGAGTTAAATGCACTAATTATGATGGTAATAGAATTAATAATAATCCAAGTTATTTAAATGCTTTTAGATTAATACTCCACAAGAGTCCATCACAGCAGCTGACACAAATGTAATGAGAAGAGGCCACTACCTAGAATTCTAAGAAAAATACTTGGATTTATTGTTCACATGACGACCAAGGAGGCATCTTGTCATTTTTAGCTTTGAAAACAAATTGCTATTCCTTAGAAATTCAGTTATTTCCAGCTGGCTGAAGCCTAGGAAGTCTCCTCTCTTTGAGCCAGTCACATTATGCCTTTTCATTAATGTTGCAGTAAGAGACACAATAGAACCAGCATCCACCAGGCAAATGACAGCACTTACGTTACACTGACTCGGAAGTCATGAAGTGAAGGTACTAGAAAGGAAAATTCCTGCTGGAAAACCATCTCACTTTGACCTTAACCCTTGCAGAGACGGTGTCTCTGTTCTGATATTGCAGTTATCTTGAAGCAGCAATTATCTGAGTGTTACTTCAGGAATTTTTCTTTTGTTAAAAACACCTCCGTACGGCAGTACAAGAATCTCTCTCATGTTACCACTTGGAGTATTTCCTTACAGTCCTGGCAGCTTGGAAGATTCCATGCCAGAGCAGCCTTGCACTCCTGAACCCCTTTTGAACCAGCACCTCAGGCCACTTAACAGTGACCCCCACAGGAGCCCGCTGGGGTGGGCGTGATCCCCACTGTGAAGATAAACTAAGGCACTGATTTTCAAGTGTCAACCACCCAAACCAGCTGTGATTTCAATCTGTCATTATCTCCCCTGCACATGAATAAAAATGCCTCACTTAAGGTACCTGACACAATTTTGGTTATCTATTTTTAAATAACTGGTCATGTCCATAACTAATTTGAGGGAAAAAACCCCAGCAAAGGCTGAAGGCAGGGTCCAACCATCCCCCAGAACTCACCAGGGGACCGCATCCAATTATGACTTACTCCATCCTTTTTCATTTAAAAACCATGGGAGAAATACTAACTAAATTGCATGGCAATGACTTTAGAACACATTATTTGAAAATTGTGGGTAATAATATAATTTTTTCCAGGCTCTTGAAAGATCGCAGCTGTTTAATAAAACATGAAGAACTTACCTCCCAACTAGCCTGACAAGACCTCTTTGCCCAGTTATCCTCCGACACGTGGACTTCCAGAAGTCCATGTGGCTACCAGTGTAAACCTGGGAACTGCCACAAACCAAGCCAAGCCAAACAGCAAAGTGAACTCCAAACAAGTTGATCCAAATTGTCCATATCCCTGTACTCCATACCACTTCCAAATCATCACCCCCAGCAGCAGCTTCCTTAGCTAAGAGGTAGTCACAGTAAAACCACTGAGGGTTCCAGCACTCAGGAATCCACAGGTAAATCTGTAGCGCCAGAAGAGCAGTACAGACAAAAACAAGTTCTGACATAAAGACAGTATTTGCATGATCACAGAGGAAGAGTGCTAATTTTTTTTTTTTAAAGGACAGTATTTCTGCATTACTGTTACACAAATGTGTTTTGTATCAGAATCAGAAATCAGCCCACTTCAGTTTGCTACACTAATGGAAATTCAACTTTTGAGGCTCTTGAGGAACTAAGTCGCTGAAGTTCTTTGAGATGTTTTCGTGATCAGATTAAAACACCAAGAAACTATTTCAGAAAAGACCATTTTATCAGTTTTCAGCTGCAGTCACCACCTAACATAACAAACACCATTCAGCATTGTTAGAGGAATCACGTCAGGAACATGCACAAGCCCAGGAAACAGCAAAAAGATGTGAAAAATGGAGGAATGTAGGTGAATGCTGCACATAAGTTCATGACAGATGAAGTAACACTCGACTAATTCAGGAAATGAAGACATTGTTTTTAAAAGCTCTTCAGTACCTGTCACTTGACTTCTGTTGCCTCAGGAAATAAAAAGTACAAGGCAAGATACAACAGGGAGCTTTGAGCTTCACGATCTTAAGTTGAGCTGAAAAAAAACTGTATTTAAGGAGACCTCACCCTTTCTTCAGAAACTAAAGCAAGTCCAAACACCTTTTTTGGCCAAACAAGATAAAGATAGCTTTCTCCTGGGAAAAGCCTTGGCATGACATCAAGTTGAAAGAATTTTATACGCTGGTATCAGAAGTTTAGCCAGCTTAAAAGCCAGAGATTCTAAAGCCAAAGAGCAATGTATTCCATGTGTAACCTAGGAAAGATGTTGAAATACATTCCCCCACCACCCTCTTTTTTTTCTTCAAAGTAGTTTTTTCTAGGCCTTTTAGAGTTTGGATATGTAAATATTTGTTCACAAGAGGGAATTTCAATCCTGCAAAACACCACAGAAGTCTACAAGATACATCCCAGAATGAGAAGTAATCTGCTTAGCAGTAGCATTTCCTTGCATTAAAACAGAGGCATAAAGTAGATTACATTCTTCAGCTACAGTCAAAAGCAACTGCAAAAACAGATGTTAATTTTCCCTGTATCTCCATTAGATGTAACTAATGTAGCATCAAATGTGTTATTCCTGACAGAAGACAAATAGATCACAACTCATCAGCTAAATGCACACACCCATCATTCTGCCACAAAACTTTCAGCTCAAGCAGGCACAGGCCCCACATGTAATAATCACTCCTTGAATTAACTGTTACAAAAAATACCACCAAAGCATGGCCTCTTCTAACAAATTAATACCTAAAAAAGCATTAACTGACTGCAAACAGTACAAAATATTGGAACATTCCTAGGACATCAGAGAATAATGCGGGGCTGTTGGTTTGACAGGTATATAATCTTCCATGAACGTCCCTGGATTTCACTGAAACCTCTAAACTTCCCCCAAGAAGTTCCCCAAGAACTCAAGAACTGTGGAAAAGACTTGTGAAAAACACCACCATCACTATATCTCCCTTCAGTACCTTCCAGCCTCTTCCCCTCTTCCATGCAGAACAG
Source organism: Falcunculus frontatus (assembly GCA_013398115.1). NCBI lineage: Eukaryota > Metazoa > Chordata > Aves > Passeriformes > Falcunculus > Falcunculus frontatus. The sequence goes on from VZRV01005012.1 coordinate 733,931, forward strand.
CAGAGTGGGGTAAAGCAGAGCTTGGAATCTCCACCACCATAGCTAAATACACCCAAAAACAGAACTCAAATTTTTATTTTTGCTTTACATTTCCAAGCATCTCCCATTTGATACCATGGTAAACTGAATGGTTAATGAAATTATTCGCTCTCTTTAACTTAATGTTTACATCAATAAGCATTCAAATACAGAGTCTTACTGCAACAACAATATTGATGCTTCCATTAAAGACTGACAAAAAGAGCTCAACCCAAAGGCATTACTAAGTAGTCCAGTATTTTGCAGTTTGCCTAATGAAACAGTTTTGGCTTAGCAGAACATTCACAAAAAAAAAAAAAAAAAGAAAAAAAAAGTCAAAATAAGAGAAAACTGACTTCCATTTCCAGTTCAACTGCTGACTGACAGGTCTCAAGGAAGCCTTTCATTTTCCAACAGTCTTCTGCCTAGACAAGGGGGATTATGCTTACTTACCACAGAGAAAGCAGAGATTTGAGAGGCATAAAGTGCTGCAGAGAAAGAAATACAGGTGCTGAGTACTACTACTCCACAGAAAAAGAAAGAAAACTGGTTATTTTAAACAAGAAGTTTATTTAAACAACAAGACGTTTTACTTGAAGGGAAAACTATCTAGGATTTTTTTTTTCCTTTTTTTTTTTAAAGAGTAATTTACCCCTACTTAGACAGAGATTGCTCTACATGTAACAGCTACGTACAAAAAAGTTATAAAATTGCCCTTGGTTTTACAATGATAAAAGAAAAACATTGAAATTATCCAATCAAACAAGGTATGCAAGGTTTTTGTTTTTGAACAGTGAGAGCAAAATAACTTACTGGAATATAAAGATAACTCGGCTTATTCTGTGATTCTGTAAAAGTAGAAGGAGCATGCCACTAACGGAGAGAGGGGCATTTTCACAGAACCAGTTTGTTTTCCCACCCCATCTCCATTAAATGTAGATCAAAACATACCATTGGCCATTTAGTTAAAAAAAAATATGCATTATGTCTGTGCACATCACCAGTTACTTTATGTACAATAAAAGGAATAGGAAAAAAAAATCAGAGAGAAGAGAGAAAACTATACTGCAGTAGTCAGGATGTGGCTGAACCAAGTCTCATTTTTCTAATTGTGAAGTGTCGCCCATGGGAGCACAGTTCTGGAGAGGAAAGTAGCAGGTTCTTTTTTGTGTGTTTGTTTTAGTAAACTCCTCCTGTTTGCTGCTGGAACACATCAATTGTATCTTCATCCTCCATTTCCAACTACAGCAGAAAAAAGAAAAAAGGGCTTTCAACTCTTCTCACATCTCTACAGCAGCCTGGGTTGTTCTTACATTCCTGACTTTATGTTTACTTTCTATGCAACTTAACCAGAGCAGCCCCGCTCCCCTCCACCACCATCCCTTTGTACATTTAACAAAACTCACTAACTCAAAAGCAAAGAAACAGCACAGAAAAAAAATGCCAATTGATAACTGTTGACCTAGAACAAGTTCTAGTACTAACTTCAGCGTACACTATGTGACTCCTAAGAAACAGATTTATAATATTTGATTTCTGTTGCCTGCTTTGCCATTGCACCTTTGTTCTCCTATTTACTCCCTCAGTTTACCTTAGAACATTGCCACAATTCCACTTGGCTGCTGCTGTTCAAATGGCTACAGCACTGGGGAAGTAGACTGGAATTAAGGCCTCTGCCCAACCAGGCAGTAAAACCAAGGATCGGCAAGCACAAAAAAATTAAAAACACTTTGCATGTAACAAACTGCCAGTGAGGAACAGAATACTTCATTAATATAATTCTCTTTTTTCACCCTAATTTCTATAGCTAATATTCCTGGGATGTTAATGGCACCTATTGACAAAATCTGTAGCAAAACTGAAGGAGCTGCTGCAACTAATGCAAGTTATATTTCTAAGCAGACTCAGCTGCTGCTCAGGAAATAAAATTGGTCTATGCCATTGACCACAGCTATAAACAGACTGATCCTGAGCTTCAGCAAATCATGGATGGAGAGAAAAATCATCTTGTTGCCTCAATTATCAGTAGTGCAAGTTAAAAAGTTACACAGATTGGGGCCATAAGATGCACAATCTTTGAAGCAACAGCTTAGAAAATTCAGAACTAAAAGCTAAAGTCCATTCTTTCATAACAAGTGGTTCTGAACAGCAGATAAAACTATCATTTGGTCAGGCTGATTAAACACAGCTCCATGGAGCAGGACAGAAAAATGCTCCAGAGCCACAGGGAACCATTCTGTTCTTGGAATGGCCTTCATTCAACCACTTACAACCCAAACTTCACCATATTCATTAATGTTATGCTGCTGAAACAGCTTCAGATTACAAACAGAAAATTACTTTTGTATTACAAATGCAAGCTTGCAAACAGGATCTCTGATAACATCCTGGCAAGCTTTTATATAAAAAATAAAGCCATTGCTTCAAGAAAAGCTCAATTCTTAACTTACCATACTTATCTCAGAGCCATGACTCAAAAAACTAAGTCTTACAGGACTCACCATGTGTACACTGTACTTAATTTTTTTGTTTTATTATTACAGTGATACAAACTTATTATTCGAAACAATAAATAAAGTCCTGGATTCCATTTCTAATAATCCTAAACTAGTTACACCAAAATAATGGTAAAAAAAATCCAGTTCTATCAGTAACATACACATTTACATAAGTATTTGATAGGAAACAGAAGCATCAACTCCTGCAGCTAATTTCAAGGAGTTCCTTAGCCTTGCTTGTGCTGTTTACCTGTGCAGGTGTGTCTGTTTCATTAATTGGCTGCCCATCGAACCGGAATCTGATTTGCCTCATTGACAACCCCTGGACAAAGAGAAGCAACACAAAGGGAAATAAATCTGGTGTAAAAGGACTCAGTAATTTACACTTGAACTTGTCACTGAATTGCAGCACCATCATTAAAAGCCACCATTATGCAGGACAGAGATTCTGTCCTCCCCTCATGCCCTGACTTTTAGGCATTTCACTCCAAATCCCTGCAATCTGTTTTGTATTAAACATTGTATTGTCTCCAACAACTCATGAGAAGCAACAGTGCCCCCACTGACTGAGTTAAAATAAAGCCACTTCTGCTACACCCCAAAGGCCAGCAGGTTTATTGTGCTTTTGAGTAATTCACTTAAAAACTAGGTGCAACACTTTAGGTAACGAATGTCCAACAGTGATACTCAATACTCCTTTTTGATCTTCTCCAAAAACAAAGGTACTCTGAAATATTTCTTCCAGAAATGCAACAACAAAATTAGTCTGCAGCAGCAAAGAGTAATGGGAACTTTTTGACCTCCAATTCCTATTATCAAGAAATCAATGTATCAAAGTTTTTCCATGCACAGATGGAAAAAATAAAGGAATTTTCTACTTCCACAAATTACCAAATAGTATTTTGGATAAGTATTTCTACCACACAACACTCATTTTGCTGACCTCTTCCATCCCTAGAAGACCATCTCTCATTTGCACCTGAGCCAACAGACTGAAAAACGTAACTTGGGAGTAACAAACAACCTCTTCTACTGATAACATCAGCTCCAAAATCACCAGTGAGTTTTCCAAGGTATTTTATAGCACCCCACATTCTGCAAGGGCATGTCAGTGACATTTGGGGGATACAAACTTCCTTTCCAGTTCTATCCATTCTCTCCAGAGTATCTAAATATCCAGGAAGCCCAGTCTGGTTTTGAAGCCAATCTAATGGATTGCAGGGTCGTGCTTTGGCATCTCTGAGTTAGAAGAGAAGCCTCCATTCAGCCTGGCGAGAATGGATGTCCCACACAACAGAAAACAATGTAGTAATTATTTCTGAGGAGTAGATTTGTCAGGAAAAATATTTTAATAAATGTGAGTAAACTTTTTTTTTTAATTAACTTAACAGTTCACAGCAAAATGCCTTCTCCAGCATGACCACGACACTGCAGTGTTCACTCAGAACATCATCTGGTCTAAGGAAACTCTGTGGCTCAGTCTCATGGCAGCAACACATTTCTGCACAACATTTGGTTTGAGCCTTTTTCTCTGACATTGTGTTTCTTAAAACATGTACTTCCTATTCCCAGAGTGTTGGTTCTTTCCAGGTTCATGACAACTTTATGACCTAAATAAATGTTAGCAGAAAACATACTGAAAAACTGTACTTTGGTGAGCTTAGTGTCTGCAAAACATGAAGCACGGTCCACGGATGATTTTTTCACCACTTAAAATAATCACAAATACTCTCGATCTTCTCAACAGATCACTCAAGTTTAGCTACTTCCATTTTAGATCTACTACATACAACATATGATTATCATCCTTTACAGCTGCTAAATTCTCTACCACCTCTACAAAATTAAATCTAAAGTCCATAGTTTAAGGATTTAAGCTGGGGTGTACCTAGTTAGGTAAATAAATATGTGAATAAAATCTAACTTTTAGAGACATGCAGAACAAATATTTTTAAGTAAAATTTCAGAAGTAAGCACCTAAGAAATAAAATTTAAAGACAAACCCACCTCCACATAAATACTCTTTGGATACTTACTAGCTTAAAACTGAGATCAGAAAAAATGTCTCCCATTCTCAAGATTTACTGATTTTTTTCCTCCAACCTGGGGTTTTTTTGCTGGCTTTTGTTTTGTTTTTCTTTATGCAGAGTACACATTTTGGCAATCTAAGACAATTTAGAATCTTACTTTTGTTTGTTTCAAAGTAACTAAGAGCAAATGATACTTCAAAAATCTTATTTCCCAGGATTTTTATAGACAAATAACCAATCCTCAAACTCCCCAAAAGACAGGTATAACTGCCCTCTACGACTGGAAAAAGCAACAGAGTGATTTGCAAAATGTAACAAGAGTTTGTATAACTGAGGTAGGAAAAATAAACTCAGAGCTTCCAACATTCACTAATTTCTCCTCAGAACACCCATACAAGAACATATTCACATGTTCAGTAAGAGCTGATTTTCCCTGTCTTTACTCCTATTCTGTTGTGGCACAGGGTAAACCAAAGAGGTTTTACTACTCTCTACGTGAATTACAGGGTTTTTTTCCTGGTGATGAAATAGCTGCACCAATATCTTATACTGACTTTACTGTATGCAATAGTATAATTGAATATTTATGTTTAAAAAATTTAAAATTCACAAAGTCTAAACACTTTTGTAGAGCTTGAACTTTTTAAAGTCAGACAGTCATAAAAAAAAATCATAGATAACAGAGACACAATTTCCCTCATCAGAAGCTTCAGAAGGAAGAGTTCCATAGCTCTACTCAAACAGGTGTTTTTAAAACTTGCAATAGCTGCCTGCAGCCTCACAGACTGGCTGCAGCTGCCACCACATCAGCAAATGTATGGGGTTTGTCTCTCAGAAGATTCATTTGTCAACCGGGCCACAAGAGAAAAAACAAAGCTCATCATTAAATGCACAAGCTCCTTCTCAAGGTATCTTCTCATCTCACTACAATTAAGTTAATAAATCAGAAGTCAATGACCAGTCCAAGAAGTTACTCAGAGCTATAAAAATCACTGATTATCACTTAACTCTCTCTCCCCTAAATTCATCCCAAACCCACCCTTTCCACACTAATATTTCTGAGCAGTAGAGCAGCAGTTATCTCCCAGAAGCCTCCACCTATAAATGCAGATTTCACAGATGACAACAGATCTTTATTTCACCCATTTCCTGCCACAACCCTCTCAGTCCACCCAGTAGCAAAGCCCAAGGACAATACACTTCCCACAGCACAATTAGTTTCTGTTCAATCTCTATCGTT
>VZRV01005012.1:747144-856023 GCA_013398115.1 Falcunculus frontatus
TGGGGCAGGGCCGGGGGGTGCGGGGCCATGGGCGGTACGGGGCCATGGGCGGTGCGGGGCCGAGGACGGTGCGGGGCCGGGGCGCCGCTAATGGACACTGTCCCCTCACAGGTGGTGCCGGGCGCGGACCCATCGGCCCGGCAGCTCTGCTTCGCCTGGGGCCCCGCAGAGGTGCTGGTGTGCGAGACCCTCTTCGGCCGCACAGGTGGGTCCCGCTCCCGGTGCCTGTTCCGGTCTCCATCCCCGTCCCGATGAGGGCAGGGCGGGCGCTGCTGCCCGGGCGCTGACGGGCTCTGTTGCAGGTACCGGGGAAGGAGCGCCGAGCTCCTCCCGCGTCTTCGTGGTCCGCAGGGATCAGGACATTTACATCCAGACCCTGCGGAAACTCTTCAACGAGTCGCACGGGATCTTCATGGGGCTGCAGCGGTGCGAGGAGGAGCTGGCGGGGAAGTCGCGGAAGGCGCAGTGAGTGAATGGGGAGGGCGGGAGGCACCCGCTGCCCCTTCTCCAGCCTGTCAACGCCGAGGGCTGATAAGGCAGGTGCCGCGGGCCAGGCTGCTTTGACCAGCTCTGGAATCAGCAGCGGGGCAGATAGGATGACCATTTTACAAAGCAAGGCTCGGATCCTTCCAATAACCGCGCTGGTAGAGTGTGGCACAGTCTCACTAATCTGGATCCACCTAGGTACTGGATGTTGCTGCTGCAGAGAAACTTGCAAGGATTTAGGGGGTATAACACTAAAACTCTTAACAGGTCACTCCAACCAAAGTCTTTCTGTGTTTGGCAGATTGGTTCAAGTGAGTAAAAACTACCGGTCAGTGATAAGAGCCTGCATGGAGGACATGCACCAGGCGGCTGGTAAGTTTGTTTGTTTGTTCTGTTACTGCAGGAAAAGGAAACACCAGTTGCAATTATGAAAGTAGTATTTTAATGGTAACTTATTGCAACTACTGTACAATAGCATGTGTAGGTTTCAGTAATTAACAAGATTCCATTTCCATGCTGGAGATTTCCAAGGTTTGTAAATCTGGTCAGAGACTGTTTTTTCCTACCATACTGTAACTGATTTTCTGGGGACTTGCAGCCTTTTCATATCTCATGTGGCAGATACATGGAAAGCTGTCAAAGCTCAGAAGGGACTGTCAAAGGTAAATATGTTGCTCTTTGACTTTCCTTGTTTTTCCCTCAGTTTCGACCCGGGACCCTGCCCTGCAAGGCCAGTACAGCACTCAGGTAATCTGCAGTCATGTCAGGGTAAACGTGGATTACTGGCTGGTGAATTCACCAGGCCACCACTGTGGTATGAGGCACTTCAGATTTAACTCTGCCTTATATATGAGATACAGTTCATGACCAAGAATAAATGGAAATAAATAGTTACTTCCTGTACTTCTAAAACAATAAAAATGCCCAACACCTCAATTCACTGCCATGTCTTAAACAAATTTGCTGGTGTAGATGTGATGTTTTCTTGTCATCCCAAAGCTGACAAGAAAAGTTTCAGACTTGCCTGTGTGGTGTTTCACCTCTCAAACACTCAGATTCCAATCAGCTGCATCTGAGCCTCGTAGCAACCTCTGGGTGTTCATGGTGAGCTGTCAGATCCACGGGAGTGTTCTGGGAAGAGCAGAGTGCTCACACCAGTTTTGTCCTATCAGCTGCAGTGATAATGCTTCATTGGCCTTTCTTTCTTCCTTTAATGTTTGTATTGAGTCTTAAAAGTGCAGAAAGGCTGAAAATAAGACCAGTTAGATTACTCACTGGTGACAGATTATTGCTGCATTTCAGTATACAGTGTCAGTGTTTTCTGATTAAAAAAATGTGTGAAATTGTGGCCTGTGTCTTTTAATTTTTATTTCTGAAATGTCAGTATGATATTTCTCTGTAAGAACTGATTGCTGTGGACAGCAGATACCTTTGTGTGGTTAAAAAACCCAGCTGGAATAATAACTAGCTCTGAAACTTGGCCCTGCTTTCCTTCAGGTTTCCATTCTCTCTGCAATGGAGCTGATCTGGAACCTGTGTGAGATTCTGTTTGTTGAAGCAGCTGCAGGTGAGCCATGAACTATCCTGGTGTAAAGACTGAAGGGTTTCTTCTTTGCATATTTATTTGTTTAAAATGTATATCATATTCACTGTGTCATAGTTTAATGTTTTAGAGATATGCAGAGTGTCAATAAGCCTTTTAATACCCCTTCTGCCTCAGTTAATTGCCTTCTTTATATTGAATTATGTCAAACTATTCAATTTGCCTTCTACTTTTCTCCCTCTGATTTAAATTGTTTCTTTGTCAGAAAGGTTATGAAGAGGAGGAATATCAAAAGTAGTTGCAAATCTATTTTACTTATGAGCTTAAACATGAGCATCAAATGTGTCAATGCCAGCTGACATTTACACAGCTCTGATACAACTCCTTTAACTTTAGGTTGCCGTTTTTGAAGTCAGTCTGTTTACATTGGCATTTTAAAGTAGTAAATAATTTTTGAAGGAAATCAGATTATGCAAACCAATGTGCTACTTACACAGTCCCAGAATTCAGGAGAGATTCACAAATTATAGATTACTTAATCTTAATTAATCACCTAGTGCCAGATTTCTTCCTCATATTCAGTTAGTAATAATGAAATGATGCTAAAATAAATATTCTGTTTGTCTCTTGGCATTGCAAGATTTATGATCTGAATCACTCACTTCTTATTTCTTCAAGTTTGGGTTTTCTACTGGACTGTGTTGCCACAGGAAAACCTGTCAGAGACCGGGTGCTCCCAGGGCCTGTCTGCTTAAGGAACTCTGTAGTTTGGGGGTGGCAGGTAGAAATCCAGTCAGTAAATCTCATCGTGTGATGTCAGTTACGAAGTGTGTGAGAGCAGTTTGGGAACAAACATGTGGGAGCTGACAGAGGCAAATCTTGTCTGCACAGCTGGGCCCCTCCTGCTGCGCCTCCTGGACTGGGTGCGGCTCCACGTGTGTGACGTGGACAGCATGGTCCGGGAAGTTCTGAGCAGTGAGAGTCCATCCAAACACAAGCTCTTCTGGAACGTGGTGAGTATCACCACCTGGAAGGTTCTTAAACAACAGGAATTCGTATCTGTGCTTTCCTTCCTCTTTCCTGCTGGACTCTACACTTCATTGCTGTCTGCCTGTGTAGGCTTTAGGATGAAGCCATTCTCATTCCTGTCCTCATCCTTTATGACCCATAGAGATCAAGCCTTACACTGTTATTTGAATTAGCAGTGCCTACAGTTTAATCATTTTAACTCCACTTCCCTTGCCTGAATCAGAGGTTAAAATTCCCCTCTGATCCCTTTCCTGGGTGTTCCATAGCCTTGCCCAGTGTGGAGCTCATGGACAGGGGGTTTTTGCAGGTGGATGTCTTTGTGCTCCAGGGCCGGATGGACGAAGCCCGGCACCTGCTCTCCAAGGAAGCCAGTGCCAATCCCACATCCATGAACATGTACAAAATCTTGGATGACTTGATGAAGAAGATGCCTGTGCCCAGTGTATGTACAAAGTGTATTTTTTCATGCAGTTTGTTGGGAAAAGCCACCCTGTTGTGCCCCCTGTTCCCCTTTAGAACATCTCAGTCTTACTCCTTTGCTGTAACTATTTGTGTTCTTGAATTGCCCAAAGACTCAACAATTCAGATAAAAGCCTTTTAGGTGACAAATCAACATAGAAAGATGACAGGCAGCCTCATGTTTAGCTTTTTATCAGTGAGTGACTGTGAGTTCGGCCCAGTAGCCTGGTGTGATTTGACTTGGTGTTTCCTTTATTCCCTGTCTTCCTTTATTCCCTCTTCAGCTTGGCAATACCCAGACACTGACAGAACTGGAGCTGAAGTGGCAGCACTGGCACGAGGAGTGTCAGCGGTATCTACAGGATGGAACTTTTGCTTCCAATCCCCACATGGAGTCCATCTGCAAGGTTTGTTTTTGCTGGGAACGAAGGAAACTTTGGAGTAAAGTATTGAATCCATCCTTGTGGATTTCAGGAGCCCAGTGTAGCCATAAGTAACTTTAATATATCTCCTGTCCTCTGTTTGCCAGCCTGGGCAGATGGGTTTCTCTCCCTGCCCAAGGCCCTAAGGCTGATTTGGAAACTGGGCTGTGAGAAGGATCTTTGTTACATAATTTTGATTAAATCCTCATCTTTGCAGAACAGGAGTAATGCCTCTGGAGAGCTGGAGTGCAGCTGTGTCCGTTGCTGACTCTGCAGCATTCCTGCTGTGTTTTTGTCCCATTAGATCCTGCTGGGAGATGAGGATGCCATTCTGGAGAAGAAGGAGCTCATGACCACATGGTATCACTTCCTGGTCACCCGGCTCCTGTATTCCCACCCAACGGTGAAGCCGCTGGAGCTGCGGTTCTATGCACAGGTAGGAAATGGAATTATTCTTATATTCTCCACTGTTGCAAGCACACAGGGGTTACTGCACTGAAAGAAAAAGTATGGGAAAAATCTTACAGCAACTGTAAGATGTTGTCTGGAGTTTGTAAAAGGACTGGGAGATGATAAAGTTGACAATTATTGAAGACCCACTTTTCAGTGTCTTAACATTGCCAGTCTTGTTCCTGCAAGTTGTTTTCCCAGTTCTCTTATGCTAAAATAAGGAAAATTCCATTTTGTTAATGTGTTCAGCCTCCATGACCTGTTATTTCCCATAAAATAACTGCTACATCCAAACGAATGTCTTGCTTCTGCATTTATCATGTCTTGTCATCTCATTCCACAGTCTAGTATGGACCTGTTCCTGGGTGGAGAGAGCGGCCCTGAGCCTCTAGACATGATTTTAATGGCAGCCTTTGAATTTGAGATGCATCAAGTGATCAAGGAATGCAGGTTGCGTTTTAAGGTTTTTGATTCTCTAGTTCTACAGTATTGCTTCTGTGTATTTGGGGTGGGGGGGAAGGATACAGAACCCTGGTCATCCTTGCAAAGAATTTAGCAAAAATACATGAAGCTGGCAGCACTAAAAGTATTCCATTAGATCTGGTATACTGCAGCCAGATCTTGCACTGTAACAGAGCTGTGTATTGGTAAGAAATGCCTGTGGAAAACCTGACACAGTCCCTGGCAGTGGTAGGCTTAGTTTTTTCTTTTGCTTCAAACACAGCATTGTCCTGAGCAACTGGTGGTTTGTGGCTCATCTGACCGACCTGTTGGATCACTGCAAACTCCTGCAGTCTCACAATCTCTAGTAAGTATTTATTTGCATTATTTGAATAAAGCTGATTAAGATAATCCAGAGGGAAAAAAAACCTGAAAGGAAACTTGCTGCAGAAATTGACAGTACTTGTGAAATAAAATCAGCAGGTTTTTACAGTGAGATGCAAATAATAATATCTGGATATTTGCTCTTTTTCCCCCCTCTCTGGATATTTGCTCTTTTTTCCCCCAGTTTTGGTTCAAATATGCGGGAATTCCTCCTGCTGGAGTACGCCTCAGGACTCTTCTCCCATCACAGGTACCAACTTTTGTTTTATTACTCATAGGACAAACTAACACTGAGGCAGCCAAAACAAATAACTGCATGTTCATGAAGTGAAAGGGCAAAACTTAGAGCAGCCACTGTTAGAATTTCAGCAGAGGTGTCCCTAAGGGATTGTACAAGATTGGCACATTTCCCTTCCTGAATGGAGACAAAAGCTGTCTGTTAGAGCCCTTCACACATCATGACCTGGGCACAGCCACTCCTGCCACTGTGCCAGAGTGCCTTGCACTGAAGCTCTTATGAGCTGCATGTATTCCAAAGCTGTGGCATTCCAAAGTTATGTTACAGGGAGCTGGCATGGGGTAGAAAGGAAAAGCCATTTCTGGACTGAATATGAAGTTAATCGGAGCTAACAGTTATTAATGCAGGCTCAGATTCTCCTTGGGGCTTTACTGTTGTGCTCATTGAAGATTTCTGGGGTTGGAATGGTAGTGATTTCTCTCCTCTCTCAGCCTGTGGCAGCTGGGGGTGGATTACTTTGACCACTGCCCGGAGTACGGCCGAGTGTACCTGGAGCTGCACATCGAGCGCATCCCACTCACCACGGAGCAGAAGGCCCTCAAGGTGCTGAGGATCTGTGAGCAGAGGCAGATGCACGAACAAGGTGGTGCATTTTCAGTCTCACTGTTTTGCAGTGATCCAACTGAACCTACTGACACTAATTCTTCCCCTCCTTTCCCGTGTTTCTCCCCAAGTGCGCAGCATCTGTAAGATCATGGCCATGAAGGCACTGCGGAACAACCGCCTGGGCTCTGCCCTGTCCTGGAGCATCCGAGCCAAGGACGCGGCATTTGCCACCCTCATCTCGGACCGGTGAGGCTGAGCCAGCAGCTCCCAGGCTGGGGGGGACAGGGAAAGCTCCCACTGCTGCAGGTGGGGTTGGGCACCTTCTTCTGGACCAGAAAACAACACCATCGGGTGCTCTCCCCTACAGTACCCCCAGCTGTGCCTTCTCCATGTTGTTTTCCTTCTTAACACTTAGAACAGATTGGCTTTATCTTAGAGTCCAACCCCCTTAGACCTTGCTTGGATAAACATTTCTTTTAACAACTTCTGTTTTCTGCCCTTCACTTGCTGTGACAGAGCTGTTTGATGGGCTGTACAGTGACCCAGGGGGCTGATTTGGGTGGAGTATAATCCCTGCCTGTGCTTTATTCAGCGGATTTATTCTCCAGTTCACTTCACAACCTCCAAATAAGTCAGTGGCAGTCACTTAAGCCACCATTTCTACTAAAAATTTGCGTCAAGGAATGGTTTTATCGTGTCCCTGGCTTTGCATGAGCCTCTCAAAATTCCTGACCTTTTCTGGGATGGGAGGGTTGTTATCAAAGTGAAGAGAATGCTGGCACTTGGCTCAGCTTTCAACAAAAGCTCTGGCAACTCTTTATGCTTTTTGATCTCTAACAGTCCATGTTGTGTGGGTTTTGCTAATTGGAAATAGGCAGAGACCAATCTCTGCATAGTTAGAGTATAATTTCTGGGTAGGTGGCCAGCCAACACTCTGTCTTCAGCAGTGGAAAAAGGAGTGGTAAGAGATTGCTGGTCTGAGGTTTGGGGGGGGGATTTGTGTTTTTTATTTGGGGGAGTGGGAATTGTTACATTTCCTTCAACAGAAGGATGAAAAAAACCATCGCAGGAAGCAGCTCTGCAGAAAGCAGCATAATGGAGGCTGTGACAAAACAAATGAAAAACTTTTAGCATTGTTTTTGTTCCTGATGCTTATCAGCTTTTTTACACTGCAGAAAAACAGAGTTTTTGTTATGATCTGGAAGTGTTACTTCTGCATCCACCAGACTCAGCTTCCTGCCTGCCTTCCTTCACTTACTCGTTTTAAAGAATAGATCTCAACTACCACAGAATGCAGAAGAATCAATGAAGTGTCTGTTAAATGTACATCACACCAGTTCCTTGGCCACTTCCAGGGAATGTTTGACAACTTCTGAAACCCTCGGGGAGGTTGATCAAGATGGAACTGAGCTGTACAGTCAAGTTTTCTGGGAAGGGATTAGGAGGTACAGAATGGATGTGGATGATGTCCTTCTCTCTAAGCTTTCCTTGTGTTCCACTTTCTCCCCAGATTCCTTAAGGACTATTGTGAAAGGGGGTGTTTCTCTGACCTGGACCTCATTGACAATCTGGGCCCGTCCATGCTGCTCAGTGACCGGCTCACGTTCCTTGGTGAGAGCTGCCTACAGTGTCCGTACTGGTCTGTTGTGGAGAACTCCATGGAATTACTTGGATTTATGCCTTCTTCCATCTGGCTACCTCCTGGTTTAGTGATGAGGGGAAAGCAAATGGTGAATGTGGTTTGGGATGCAGCTTGTACCAGGGGTGGCATTTACCACTGCCCTCACACCAGGTACCCGCTCTGCTCTGAGCAGGACAGGCTCAGATCCTGACACTCCGAACTTCCCCTTCCTTGCTCTTTTTCCAGACTGTATCACTACCTCGAGAGGCTCTGAAATACTAACAAATTCTACATCAGGGGGTTCACTGGAAGAGTAATCCGCTGCTTTAAGTTATGTTGACCTTGTTATAGTTTTACCAAGTTCTCCAAAGTCTCCAGTGTGCGGGTTCAGTGTGCCAGTCAGGCTCACTGGAACAAGAGCCCTCTCACTGAGCACTTGTGCCAAAAGACAGTGAGGGCCTCCAGCTCATTTCCTTCGGGTACCACAGCTTCCTTCTGCCTGGGACAAGGCAGGCGGTGGTAACCTGCCCCTCTGCCTGCAGCTGCTCCATGGCCTTTAATTCATGGACCAAAACAGGAAATTGAGATAAAATATCCCTTTGTCTCATGCTGTGAGTTAGGAAGCTCAATTTCAGGGGCCAGAATCTGATAGGAATTTGGAATAGCTGTCAGCATTGGACTGACTCCCCTTAACCTGATGCCACCATTATAGGGAGGGTGAGTGTTTTATCTGTTTCCACTTGGTCCAGCTTGCAAAACTGGAGCTGAATTTCCTTCATTAAAGCTTATCCTGAGTTAGGTCTGGAAGCTAAACATGACTTACCAAATTGGTAATCCCTCAGCTCTGCATGCCCAGCATCATCTGGTGATGCTGTCAGCCGCAGAAAAGCCATTTCACTTTCTGCTTTTTATAAACAATCCTGAAAGGCCTGAAAATATTTCTGCCTGTTTTTCTTTTGGGGTTTTTAGAACATCAAGCGTACTTTTGCTGGACAACTTTCCCATGTCTCTGCCTTGAGTTCAAGCATTAGTCAAGGTGAATCTGAATGGGAATCATTAACTTCTGGTATTTTGACAGTTTAGTGGACAGAATGAACCCCACTTCCATCCTCAACCACTTCTCTCATGCTGGTTATTGATCTCACTAATTCCTAGCAAAAGCAGAACTTTCCTTATTACCAATGATCCCAGTTTCCATTTAAACAACCAGGAAGACAATGCAGCCTTTCAGACCTCCTGATACTCTGTGACCTCAAAAAGGACATTCTCGCTGCTCTCTAAGCCACTGGGGCATTGCTCCCGTGCAGACACTCAGCATGAGGCAGCAGCAGCCACTGACCAAGCTGATGCAAACCCTGAAGCTCACCCAGAACAGCAGCAGGGTTTGGCTGCCCTTTCAGGAGGCTCTGCTGTCACCTTCCTTCATGCACCAGATTCCCAATTCCCCAGACCAGGCTGCTTTGGGCTCCTTTCGGTTGGGGGTGGTTCTGCCACGGGCTTTGTGGGAGCAGAGTGATCTCCCAGGACCCAGCAGCCCCTGATGCCTCGTTCCCTCCCCCCGTGGCAGGGAAGTACCGGGAGTTCCACCGGCTGTACGGGGAGAAGCGGTTCCCGGAGGCGGCGCGGCTGCTGCTGACGCTGATGACGGCTCACATCGCCCCCTGCACCTTCTGGATGACGCTGCTCACAGACGCGCTCCCGCTGTTGGAGCAGAAGGAGGTGAGGTCCTGCTCAAACCGACACAGCCCCCCAGGGGTCCTCTTCTTTTTTTCCTGACAAGGGAGCTCGAAGTGGTGACCGCGCTTCCTGCTCCTGCCAGTACTTGTCCATGGCAGCTCCAAGTGTCCAGCACTGGGAACACACAGGGACCCAGGAAGGGATAAATTTACCTCAGTTGCTTGCTTTTACAACAGCAGTAGAATTCATCTGCACTGGTAATTTAAGCACACACTGCATCCACCTCCTTTGGGTACTTGGCTTGAAGAGTGTTCCAGTGCTTCCTTCTTCTAAGCACAGTTTTTCCTTTAAGAACCATCACGAAAAGGACAATTCAGCAATTACAGACCCAGAGCAGCCACTCTGACCTCATAGCTGACCCTGCTTGGTGCAGGAGGTGGCACTAGAGAGCTCGCAAAGTCACATCTGGCCTGAATTGTCCTTGGATCCTGTGATTTGAAGGGTCAGAACGGATCTGTGGGAGTGTAAAAGTATTCTCTTCCTTTCAACTGCATTATCTTCTCAGCCTGTGTGATGTCTTTAAACTTGATCTTTTTCAGTAAATTCTTTGATTTCCACAGGTCATATTTTCAGCAGAGCAGACTTATGAGTTGATGCGATGCCTGGAAGACCTGACAGCAGGGAATCCAGATAAGCAGAAATTCCAGGTAGCCCCAGTTCTGAGGACAAGTGGATAATGAATCGAGGGGGGGCATGGGGTCAGGGAGGGAAGCTCTACATTTAGATTCCTAGTGAGGGCACAAGAGAGGACAGACCAAGTCACAGAGACTGGCACAGGGGGGTCAGGGCAGCCAAATGAAGCTTCAACAAGAGACTGAAATATTCACAAACCCAGTGCAGGAGTATTCCCACTCCTCGTGTTCTGATGGTTTGCACTGGACCGTGGTGCTTTTCCAAGATAAATAATTGCACATTACATGGGCAACAAAGAGCTTAGATGTTGCCATCCAGCAGCTCTGGCTCTGAGCCTTCCAGGCACAGAACAAGGACTCGTTTGCTGCATATGCAAAGCCCTGCAGCATCCAGGGAATGAAAAGGCTTGGAAGCTGTCGTGGGTTGAGCTATTAAGTAGGAAATGTAGCTTTTGCTCTTCTCAGAAGGTCCCTGTAACAGGTAACTGTTACTGACCTGCATCTTTACTTTCCAAACCCAGAGACAGACCCTGTCACCAGTTCATGGCTGTGTGCAGTCCCCTAACCCAGGCTGTGCTCCCTTCCAGGATGATGATGTTGAGACAACCAAAGTGGAAATGCTGAGACTTGCTCTCGCACGGAACCTCGCACGAGTCATCGTCAAAGAAGGCACCGTGGAAGGGTCTTGAAGACTGCAGGGTGTTCCTCTTCCTCTGGGGCTCACTGTACATAACTGACTTTTTCTAAGAATAAATGTTTTGTTTTGCAGATTGCTTGGTCATTTGTTCTTGTCTTCCATGACCAACTTTACATAGATGTCTTTTTAACTTTTATGAAGGAGCTGCATCAAAATGTTACGGCTGCTTGTTCCAGCTTGGCCTGGCAGCCCTCCCCTGGTGAAGTGAGCCTCACTACAGCTTTTCCTTGGATTTTATGTTTTCTTTGCCTCTAACACCCAGAACTGAAATGAAGGCCACCTCTTAAACCAGTGGGGTTTTAGAGAAACAGCAGCTTCTCCATTTTTGCTTAGGAAGGTCTTGAGTCGATAGTTGAGTTTGAGGCTTTCCAGATGCAGCACTGCACTGCAGAAGCTGTCATGAGAAAGGGCCAGCACAGAGCCAGGTAGGGAAAATTATTTATTCAACATGCAGCAGCACAAATGCATTGGAGATGTATGTACAGGTAGGACTGCTGGGGATGAAGCAGGAACCTCACCCTACAGACAAGGAACATTCATAGTTTAATTTCCAAAGCAGCAGGACCATGGTGCGTGGCCATGTCCAGATGGCTGCTGCTGTTCACAGAAAGCACCTGTGCTCTCCTGCCTTCCTCCAAGTCACAGTGAAATCCACGTGCAGGCAGGGGAAGCA
This sequence comes from Falcunculus frontatus, assembly GCA_013398115.1. NCBI lineage: Eukaryota > Metazoa > Chordata > Aves > Passeriformes > Falcunculus > Falcunculus frontatus. The sequence goes on from VZRV01005012.1 coordinate 758,563, forward strand.
GTGACCCTGCTCCTCAGGACAGACCACCCAGGCGCTGCCCCCATGCCTACTGTGTCTAAAGTGCTGGCAAGAACATGTCTGAGGCAGAAAGAATTCTCTTCTTGTCCCTTATCTCCCAGTCCATCGATTTAAAACAGCTTTCTTTAGGATCCAAACAACCCATCCCTCTCACCTGCCTTCTACATCAAGGAGCTGACAAGGCTGAGGTCTCCACAGGCTTCAGACCAGGACAAGCTTGGATTCCACCTTCAGGGGCTCCTGCAGCTGCCTGGTGCCTCTGATGAGGGCCTCAGGCTTGTGAATCCCCTGTGTTTTTCATCTCGAGGGATTTTTACTCTGCAGCACAGTAAAGAAAATTTAACTACAAATAACTCCAAGCTGTGTTTGCAGCAATGGTTTTACAGCCACCATTCATTCCAGCATCATGTTCTCCTGTGGAGTTTTCCTAGAAGGGGCAGGAGCCTCTTCCTGTGTACTGCTTTTCTCTGTGCTGCTCCCACTCCATGTTTGAGAAGAGCTGTTGTTTGACAGCCCTGCTGGAAATGCAGAGCTGAGTGTCCAAGGACTGTCCAAGCACCTCTCTGTGCTTGTGTCAATGGGTGTTAAAAACCTCCGTTAATTTACAACTGTCTGTCTCAGAGCTCACTGAGGCACTGCTTGAGACTGGAAACGGAGAAGAAGGAAGGGGCTGGTGGAATCAAGTTTTGCTGATTTGAACCTTACTTCTATGAGATTGTAGCTAAGGGGTCAGCTCTTCTGTTAGCACAGAACACTGATGTCCAGCTTTCCCCTTTGTGGGCACAATTGCACTTTGCCACTTAATACAGGGAACAAAGAAAATGGGGCATTAACCCAGCACATGCCCCATCACAGCCCAGGGGAGCCTCTTCCTTCTTCTGCCTGCTTGTTCTGTTTTAATACCCTATAGCTCTATTATTTACAACTTGTAGGTCATTGTACTCAGCTCAATAAAACACAGTATTTGACTATACTAATAATACTGCCTGCATGAGGGGCCATGAGAGGCATCTCTCCTTATCCCTGGATTCAGTCGCTGCCCCTGACTAGTGATTGTAAAGATAGTTCTGTGCACCAGGTACTGTCTTCCTCCAATACTGACCAATACCTTCCATTCCTCTTTCCTCCTCACTACGCATTTCTTCTTTTCCCCACACTATGGAATGCAATGAAGGCAAAAAAATAACCAGTGTAACCATTTGCAGACAGAAATCAGTCCCAGCTGCCCCAAATGGATGCCCCAGGGCGGCAGTCAGCAGTGTAAAATAAATATAACAAGTAAAGATACAGCAGTGTGGCACACACACGGAGCGAGGGGCTGCTTACACGGGCCCTTGGGAATGAAGCAGGAGAGCGGAAGGGAGCTAAGTGCTATTTCAGTGTAAAAAAGGAAGCATTCCCTCACAGAGCAGCATTATTGCTCAGCATGCTCACGGGCCCGTGTGGCACAAGGAGGTCACAGTCCCAGGGAGGGCTCTGTCAGGGCTCTGCGCTGAGCTCGCGCCATCATCACCCCACAGCCTGTCGGGATCTCTGGACAGCAGCGCAGGAAAAGCCAACTAAATCTCCTTCTGCTGACAGGTCTCCCCTCAAAATACAATAACTTCAAGTTTAATAGAGTGGAAGATAGAACCAGATTCACCCAGAGGTCAAGGTAAAAGCAGCCAGCACTGCCTGTCACAGGCTGCCACTCAGTTCATGCTTGGCGTAAGTGTTCCAGGGCCCCTTCAATGTGGGGCACAACATTCTGGACTAAAGCTACAAGCAGAGTGGTCAGGACATGTAAACAAAGCTGAACATCACCAGTGGATAGCATGTGTGTCCCTCCCCACGGCACATCCGTTCCCGTCCTGTGGGATCCTGCCCTGGTCCTGTCAGAGTCTCTGGCAGTGTCCTAAGGTCATAGATTCCCCCACTGCTCTACCGGGGGAAACTGATCCACTTCGCCCACTTCTGTGCTGGGCTGATCTCCCAGGGTGAAGGTCAGTCTGTACCTCAGCCTCACCTTCTCCTGCAGGAAAGACAAAACCCAAAAGACACGTGAGAACAGCTCCAGCTCAACAGCCCCGAACAAAACACTTCATTGTTACAGCTCTACAGAGAGCACAAGACTTCCGTTGTACAGAGCAGAGGCAGGAGGGCTCAGGTTAAGTTCATTGAGTTCAGCTATTTACAAACCCAAGTTATTCATCTTACACTTTTTATACCAAAAAACCTTTACTGGTTAGCATGGAGCAGGAGGAGAAAAGCATAAACGACCTGTGAGCATAGACTGCACAGATGTGGCCAGCTGCTCAGCTGCTCTCCAGAGAGCCTTAAGACTGCTGCTGGAAAAGTTCGAAATTTTCAAAATTAAATTCCTCATCATGTGGAGGAAGATAAAACAGCTCCTGCTCTGAAAAATGCCTTGCAATACAGTAAGCACGAGATGGAAGCAGCCCTTCACTTCAATGTACCTCACGAAGTTTTTAAACATCCACTAAACCCCTCTGACATTCATCCTTCTATCTCAGCGCTTTCAGCTGATACTTGAAGGACACTTTTGTTGTAATTCTCAAGTAGAAACATCTAATTTGTCAAACAATTAGAAAGTCCTTCAGCTTTGGGTTTTCAGAGCTGGCTGACTGAATGAGTGACCACAGCAAGGAAAAACGGCTTCTCAGCTGCTCCCAGCATCATCAGCAGAAAGGAAAGTGTTAACCCCATTGTGTCCCTGGTCACAGGTACTTCCTCAGAGAACGACGGAACAGACATGATCTGACATTTGTCTGTTGGTTCATCAAAAGTACTGCTACAGTACTAGATAATTTAGCATTGATATTATGTCCTAGGTTACAATGTAAGATGTAACCAAAAGCATGTATTCTATCACCATCTGCATAAGCTGTTAAAACAGGTGGGGCAGTGTTCGTTATCTACTACCATGACTCACCCTTGATAACTCCCTCCGGGTGCTATCCCCTGTTAATGGGCCCATCAACGCCTTGCCTCGTGACTCGCCATCCCATTGGGAGAGGCTCCGCCCAGGAGGAGGAGCTGAGAGTTCCCATCTGTATATAATCAGAGATTTGGGACACCACAGGAGCCCTTACCTACGGGACTCCTGGAGGACTAGAGCTACACCACAGACCAGACTCTTTTATTACAGGATCACTGCTGCAAGCTTTTGCTACACTGTAGCTGCACACCCCCTGCCTGCGGAGATGCCCAGGGGCTCTCCCTGCAGCTCCGGAGTTTTGATCCATCTCGTCTACCACCCGGGATTTGGTGTTGGTCGCTGCTGTTGCAGCCTGCTGTTCCCGAGGTCCGGCTGCCCAGGGGTTTGTGAGGCNTATTCCTATTCCTCATATCTTTGCCTGAAAGCCCCTTAATTTCAAAATTATAATAATTTGGAGGGAAGGGGGTTGCATCTTCTATTGCAAGGCAGGTTCCTGCCTTCCTTAACAGACACCTGTCTTTCAAACCAGCACATCTAATTATCAGCAAAGCCAGGCATATTCAGTGCACAGGGGAGTCAAACTCCTGATGCAGCTTTACTACCCGAAAAAGCTGAGCCTGACATGATCTGTACCCTTTTGCTGGGAGAGGTGTACTGCCCCTTCTCACACCTTTCCCTGCCAAAGACTTTTGGGAAGAGCCTCCTCTAGCCCTGAACTGAAACACCAACATTCCAGAGTAACCACTCCTGGAGGGCACGTTAGAATTAAGGTTGGAAAAGACCTCCAAGATCATCAAGTCCAAACTTGTAGGAGCAAACAGCTGTAGCTGCTCAAATGTTTGGTCCCACCCCTCCACAGAGTCCAGCTGGTATCAAATGTGTCTGAAGAGGGCAGGATAAATCCCACTGTCCCTCTCACCTTCGCAGGATTTGCCAGAAGCATGACCTGGGTGATGGCAGCTGGCGGCTGGATGGGATTGAATGGAGACAGCTCAGTGCCAGAGGGTGGCTGTAGCTTCACTTTCATGGACTGCAAGTGAAACAGAGAGCAGAACGTCAGGGACGATCTCCTGCCTTGGGGACAATGAAGGATGCATGCACAGCTGGGGGGACAACAGCACACATCCAAATGGAAGACAATCAACCCACAAGTGAGGATGAGGGAACAAGAGCCAGCCCAGCTTGCAAAACACAATAGGAACAGGCAGTTCTTGACTGTTCAGTGTTTTCTACCTCTGACAAGAACCTTTGTGCTTTGGAAAGGGGCACGGCACAGCCTATAGAAAGGTCAGGCCAGGCTATCCCCAGTCCCCAAGTCCATGGCCAGGCTTCCCTGGATGCAGTCTCTGTCCCACGTGTCCCTACCTTGGGCACGGCCGCCTGCAGCACGATGTTCTTCACGGGCAGCGGTGCCGTGTTCAGCATGGAGACCACCACGACCAGCACGTCCGAGCGCCCCGGCGGGCACTCCCTGGCAAAGTGCAGCAGGATCCGGAATCCGTTCTTGTCGTAGGCTGTCACTGGCAGGGCACTGCCTGCCACAGAGAGAGAAGGGAGAGGATCCAGGTTCGTGCTGCAGCAGGTGGTCTGAGGCAGCATCAGGCGATCGGGATGTTCGGCTGGAGCTGCTCATCCCTTCTCTCTACTTCGTGAGCTTTGCCAAGAAGCTTTGCTTTCAAAAAATGTTCAGAGCAAGGTGAAAAAACTGGAATACTTACTGGGTTTAATGGATTCCAAGGGAACATGGACATTGGCCAAAGAAATTTCAGGTGCTTTCATGGGGCTGCCTTGCTGCTGGAATGATGCTGGCTGGAAGAGAGGACTTCCTGATCCAGCAGTGCAGCTGCTTGGGAAGGGAGCTGGAGCGGCTCCAGAGGCAGTGGCTGGCAGCCCTGCAGGTGCTGCTAATGGGGCAGGGGTGACAGTGGTTGGCAAAGTAACCCCAGGGAACACTGCAGGTGTCGCTATGCCTTGGGTGGCACTCCTGCAAGAGAGACAGAAAAGCCATGGGGAACGGAGCTGGAAGTGAAGCAGGAAGCTGGAAGTGAAATTTCACCAACAGTCATCAAAAACAGCACCTCACGAGGACAAAGCAGCAGCCTGTGACTCTGCACAGTCTCACTTGAGGAGAACTACAAGGACAGGGGTGGTGGTAGGGTTGGGGTCACTTCTCTGAGTCAAGAAGGAAATGAGGCCTCTGTATCTCAGCAGCTCATTCCCCTTCACACCACACCTTTGGATCAGGCCACAGTACAGCTGTGTGCTCTGCCTGCCTTTCCCTCCCAGAGGTGGGAAACTTGCATTAGTTTGTAAACTGAAACCTCTGAGAAGAAAAATCCCAATCCCGTATTTCTACCAAACCAGAGAGTTGAAAGTCACCCTCAGAACCTGGCACTGCAGCAAGCCTGGCTATCTAACTGCAGAGCCAAAGCAAAGTCAGGACTTTTGGTTACCCTTTGGCTTCTTCAAGGAGTTGTCCCAAAGCATCCATCTTATGTGACACGTTGCTCCCCACAGATGAGCTGAAGTACCCAGGAGCAGCTGGAATAGTCTTAGGAGGCCCCGCAGGGGCAGCTGGTACAGCAGGAAATACAAATGGTGCTGAGTTTGGTGCTGGGATGCTGGGAGCAGTCTGGGTGGCTGGGAAAGCAGAAGGCAGCGTGGCTGACGTCCCACACGTGGTCTGTGATGTGTGATGGAGAAGAGGGTTCCCTGCAGGGTTGCAAGCAGCAGTCACCATCTTCGGATTAAAGAAATCCAGGTCCAACTGCTCATTCTGAAAGAGAGGACAGATAGATGCTCTAACTCACTGCTGCCCCTGATGCAGAGATGGCACTGCTCTGTTACAGAAGGACAGAGGTTTACCACAAAAACAGGTGCTGGTGACAAGCAGCAAAGTCTGTGGCCTAAGTCAGGGCTACTTCTGATCTGTAATTTAAGCAAAGGAAGGACTAACATCATGGGGACAGATGGGACACTGAGAAAGCCAGGTTCAGGGATACCTACTCTGTTTAAATACAGCTATCCCAGATTTTAGGGCTAAGCCAGACTGCCCCTCTGCCTGTGTGTGTGATCACATGCTTCTCCAAGCATGACAATGTGTCCTGAGGCCTCCCACAATGACAATCCCTCCCTCCCCTTCCCTGAGATCCCTCCTTTGTACCTCAAACATGCTCCACTGGTTGTTTTCCAAGGTCTCCTTCCCTGCTGCAGGGGCTGGGTCATTCAGGCCTGGAGGGAGAAACAACAGGAGGAGAAAATTAATTCAGTGTCATTCCTTGGCTGCTGTTTCAGTACCATCAAAACTCTGCCAGAGCCCAAGAACCTGATGAAACACTGAGATGGGCTGCAAGTCTATGATGAGGAAAAGAGACTGACAGCACCAGCAGCCAACAGTCACGCCCTGCACACAGCTCTTCTAACCCATCCTGATTAGCACTGCCTCCTGCTGTTCACATCTGGGCTCCACAGACACGCATCCTGCAGGCTCCTATGCACAGCCCCTCTGAGGCACCTTCTCTTTAGCACACCCCCAAAAACAGGGCTTAATCTGTCCCAAACTGCAGCCCATACGCCCGACATGTCCCAGCAGCCCCAGAGATCAGACAGCAATTGCACCAAACAATTACTTTCTTGCACTAAACAATTACTTTCTTGCAGCCAGCTCTGGGAAGAGATTTTAATACCAACTCACTGACCAGGTCTAATATTCAGAATGATGCAAGGGATTGTTGCCTGGAATCCAGGAACATGGAGAACACAGAAACAGCCTTTGTTAGGATGGATTGAGCAGCCCTTTTTCAGCCCCCTCAGTGTCTTACCCAAGCACAGGAGCTCCTCATCCAGCAAGGACACGGAGTTGGTTGTGCTGCCCTGCTGAGCAGGTGCTGTCTCCACCTGGCCGGAGGAGCTGCTGCGCAGTGGCACAAATGTCTGGGGAGGAGGAGGGAGGATGGGGATTTCAGCTGGGCCAGGGGCTGTGCTGGGGGCTGCCGTCAGGCTGCTGGGTGGCATTGGAGGTGGCGGGGTGCTGGTGACATCCAGTCCAGCGAGGTCAATGAGGGTGTTGAGATTATTGGTGGAGTTACTCCCTGCAGCGGACAGGAGAAGAGCACTACTAGGAAAGAAGGCAAAAGGCTCAGAGCAAACCCAGTGCGCAAGAAGAAATTAGTAGAGAGATGGTTTAGATCCTCATCTGAGCATGGCTTATGGCTCTTTGTAACAGAACAAGGGTATTTGCTGTCCAGACTATGTAAATCAACACAGATACTTAAAGAATTTCCATGTGAAAACCTGTTGCAACCACTGCTCCTTCCCCAGTGTTTCACAATTCATGATCTCTTCAAAATTTTTTTAACTCAGATGAAGCTTTGGGAGATCCTACAGCATTATAATAAACAAAGGCTACCAGAGAGCTGGAGAGGTGAGGGAAATTCATACCATCTCAATCTTCATATTTAGAACAGTCTTGTCCCAGTAAGATGTTGCCAGGCAGCATCACAAATGTTTGAGTCCCAAATGGTGATTCTGTCACACTTATATCCAGAGCTTTAAATGGTGAAGCTGAAGTGTGAAGTGGACAACTGGCCTGAATTCACAAATGGAATTACTGGCAAAACCAGGGAAAGGACCTCTGGTCCAGCTCCTACTCTCCAGCTCTTGTGTTTTTAATAAAATTCTCTTCTTCTTACACATCACCATTAAGAAACAGGACAAATGTGGGGAGGAAAGTGTATGAGAACTTCCAGCCACACACACTGCTCAGATGCAGGTTTGCTACTGGTGTCATCAAAAGTTTCAATAATATGGACTGAGCAATGGAGAATGCAAAGCTGCAGCACTGCTGCTCCTGTCCAGAATTGTTTATCTACTGCTCAGGAGCCTTCTTGACCCCCTCTGATTCACAAACTGTTGGCCCCAAGAATCATCAAAAGCTACTTTAACAAAACAGGAAACATTGTTCAAAAGACTTAGAACTGCAGGATTCAAAAATTAAACAACTGGCTTCCCAGGAACTCACCTTCCACTACAGACATCCCAGGGAGATCCACTTCACCATTGATCACTTGCCCCTCTATTATTTTTTTATAGGAATTTATCACACGGGATAAATTGTCACTGGCCTGAAGAATATCCCCTACAAGAGAGACAAAAATGACCTCCAAGGCTTCAGTCACTTTGTTCCCACTAATGCTGAGAGTGCTCAGTTGTCAGCTAAATAATCAGCAAGAAAAAACATGAATATTTGGCTATGAGCTCCATCACTCTGCCTGTGCCACACTTCTCTAACCAATACAATGACCTTTTCTAGCTCCACGCACATTGCAATAACAAGGAAAAAATGAGCCCAAGGTTGTTCCCCACAGCAACCCCCTTCCCCTCCCAAAGCAGCAGCCGTCCCCCATTATTGCTCCCATCCTCCTGAACCACCAACTTTACTATCCAATCCTTGCCTGAACTGAAATGATAAGCACAAAGAGGGAAGGACTGTCCTTTACCAAAGCAATAGGAACCCACAGTGAGGAGGTGACTTTACAGTTGAACCCTTGCACGAGCAAGGAGCACAAAAGCAATTAAAAAAGGACAAGTGTAGCTTAGTTTACCCAAACTGCTGTCATTATCCTCTGTCTCACTGGCCAGCTTGAACAGTGTCCGTCGTTTGGTTTCACACCTTTCGTAGAGCTCCTGGAATACAGGTTTGGACAAAGGGTTTCACCAGCCAGGAGTCACTGCCAGCAGCACCAGTCAGCACAGAATGACCCCCAAAACAGACCAGTCTCACTGTGCTGACCATGCCAGTGTGGCTGCACAGCCAGGATGGCCCTCCCTGCCCAGATCACAATGCTGAGCAGCATCACATGAGCCTGGGGTCTAAACACAACCTGCATTCCCAACACATCTCTCAGTCCTCCCTCACATCAGCACTTATGGCCAAGTTCTAGTCCAAAACAGATGTTCCTTCCTTGTATAGTAGTCCCTAAAAGCCTGAGGAAGAGCAGAATCATGTTTCAGCAATTAGGCTTCAGTTGTGCTGCAACCACTATTGAGTCTGCAACCACACGGCAGAAAGGTGGCAGTAACAAAATGGTTCACAGAAACAAACCAGTTTCTTAAGCTTCTTACCACTGTTTAAAGACCTTGTTGTTAGAACTAAGTGGGTTTAATTTTTTTAATTAGATAATGTGCAACTCTCAAAGGTTCTGGGCCTACCAAGTCATCCCTGGTGGCTGTTTTGATTTTTACTTTCCTGATGTTCTCCTAACCCTGTAACACAAGCTAAAACTCTTCCTCTGAAGGGGAGGGACTATTTTCTGCCCCATTCAGCATTTAGTTTATTCTTCCACAGTGCTGCAAGGGATAGTTATGACCTGCAATCTGTGTGTCCCTATAGGATCCAGAATTACAAACTGCAGCTTTTTGGTTCTGCCACGCTGCACCTTTGGAGACCAGTTGCACCTCACCTCAAGCATATGCAAAACTGAGCCACTCCCCACTCCTTTCTTTTGGTGAAAGGCACTAAAACCATGGATATTTTCTTGCCTGCTGTATGCAGCAACTGCTCGCGTTTCTCACCACTGCTCTCTGTTTTACTGCAGTGTTTGTAATTCTCTGCAAAACTCAAGTCTGTAAGAAAGGACTGACTCCAGGATTGCTGGGAAGAAGGAGCAGCTCAGACCCACCTTCATTAGCTCCCTGTCGGCCTCTGATGAGTCCTCTTTGCTGTAATGAACCAGCATCTCATTCAGCAGCTTCACGTTGTTGTTCACCTCCTCCAGCGTGTGCATGCGCTTTGTCACCTTCTGGATCCGAGCCTCATCCTTTGGGGTGGAAAGCACAGACAGAAAGGGTGAGTTTATCTCTAGAAGTTCACAGTAACACAACCACAGATATTATCTGTAAACGTGTCAAGTAATGGCTGTTTAAGGTTAAGCTAGAAAAAAAGCAAACAAAACCCTTCTTTGTCGATGTGAAGCTTTGTTTATTTTATTGTCTTTTCACCACCGTTCTGAAATTACAGGCAACCCCATATTTCAAAAAAGTCTCATTAAATAGACTTCAATGTATAATTACACCACTAAAAAAATTCCCAGAAGTTCCTTTCTGACCTTTTCAGAAGATTTTTTGTTCACTTGATGCTATTTAACAAAAGAGATGTGTTTGAAGCAAAACATTTACAAGCAACAACATGCACACTCTGGTGGAAAATGTCCACCCATCTCTAATTGGAGATTCCAACTGAAGACATAGGAGTCTGTCCTGGGGACAAGAGGAGCTTGAATGGAAATATTTTAGTAACCTATACAACCACTACAGTTCAGAAGGTACCCTTTTATGCCAGAATCCCAATGAATCATTTCCTGGACTCCAGAGTTTGGAATGACTGTCATGGGTGGATGCAGCACAGCTCTATGAACAGGAAGGTGTTTCCATGAACTTGTTTGTGAGAAGACCCAGTCCAGTGACTCAGTCCTCAGCATCCAGGGGTGGTGCCATGATGCTCCCACCAAACCTTGGTATGAAAGCCCACCTTGAGTGATGGGAATCTGATAATTACAACAATGGACATTCAATTCCTGCCCCATCGTCCACTGGAGACACCAACTGTAGACATTTCTGTTACACAAACATCTCCTAGGTACAAGCTAGAGACCAAATCCTAAGCTCTCCACCATTCAAAGTCAAATTGCTTAAAACCTGAAAAGCAGACTGCTGACCTGAACCAATCCTACCCGAATTTCTTACCTCTTTTACCATGGATTTTATAAGTTTGTTGGCCTCTTGTAAATCATCTGGGTTTTTGCTTTTCAGCAGCTTGGCTAGAAGCTGAAAGACAAGAAGATGATAGTCAGGAAACAAATAAAGACCCTTGGGTAAAGGGAAAGGAATCTGTGTGAACAATTCAGAGGAAAAGGGATACAGCCCAGCATTACAAAGCTTACACAGCTTCCATAGTTGCAGGGACTTCAGCAGGAGTCATTTAGAGTTTAATAGCTATGTGAGTTGCTGCATTCCTGCTTTTACACAGGACATATTCTGTGAAATCTCAGAGACTTCTGACATCAGATAGTTATTCCTCCCATACATTCCCCCTCTGTGTAAAACATTCTCTGCTTTCCAGGATGGCACTTTAACAGGAGTAACCCCATAATGGTAAAACAGACAAGGTCTTAACTGGAACTTTGGGTTAAGCAAGTGGACAAAGCAGTGAGTCCTGCAAAAGTACAGACCACCCCCCCCAAAATAAAAGCCACATTATTATACTTTGCTTCCTTATCCTAAATGTGCACTGAGTAATCACTTTTCATTAGTGATTTTGACACAAGTCTTCACTGTACCTTGGATTTCTCCTCATCATCAAACACCGGGTTCTTGGGACGAGGTGGTGGAGAAGGAATCAGTGTTCTGTCTGCAGGAATCACGGGATCAAACATGACGATCCCTGAAAGCAGAAGGGGAACCCCTGTGGTCAGCACACACACTCACACCAGGCAGGGCACACAGGTACTCTCAGGCTGCTGTCAAAGCCAACACACATCTGCCCCCGACACTGCCACGCTGTTCCAGTGAACAATACATCCAAATCCCTGAGCTGACTTTTACCTGGATGTTCTCCCAACCCCACAACACGAGCCAAAACTCTCCCTCTGAAGGGGAGGAACCATTTTCAGTCCCATTCAGCCTTTAGTTTATCCCTCCACAGTGCTGCAAGGGACAGTTAGGACTTGCAATCTGTGTGTCCTAATAGGACAGGATGGTTTCCAGAGCTTTCATGGAATCAATTTTTCTTGTGAAGCTACTGAGTTTTTTTTCACTGTGCCTACACAAGAAATGTGTGTCAGCTGAACTAAAGGTACAGCTGCAGAGCCATTTAGTTAAAAGAACACAAAAGGCTGCTTGGAAGCTCTTATTTCACTTTAAATTAGACTTGTTCAAATCATTTAATAACTACTTCCACCAAAAAGAAAAATTCAGCTTAAAAAAGGCCCTTCAAACCAAAACAAAAGTATTTGCAAGGTATTTCACTAATTTAGTTAGCAGAGCCAACCCAACCCTGCCCAAGGCATTTACACATAATGAAAAGCTTTTCAGAGAATTTCTCCCTTGTTCTATCTCCCCTCAGAGTGTGCCTTGACCCCATTTAATTAGAAGCCGTATATTTTGTGATTCTCTTGCTCAAAGGCAAGGCTGGAGAGAATGCATGAGTGAGTAGCTGAGTCCCTACCTTGTCTCTTCAGCATGTAGTAGGCATCCTTGATTTTGGATTCCTCTGGCAATGCCACTGTCCAGCTATACAGCAATTCAATGACTTTGGACTTCACCTTCTCTGAGACTCTGTCTCCCAGGTACTAAGGGTGGAAAAAAGGATCCAAATTCTTCATGTTCCTAATTTCTTTTTAAAAATAAAGCTCTGTGGAAGCTCAGTGATATACATTAAAAGGTGTATGATCCAAGTTCCAAGATAATCTGAGGTACATCTCATTAGGAGGAAAAATTGCTCCTCTAATAGATTTGAAATAACAGTGAAGAGAAGCTTTGTGATTATCCTCAGCAAAAGAAAAAGCAGCTATTCTGCTGGCTCCAGGATTTTGCTATTTAAAAATTACAGCAATACAGAGAACCACCCCCTCCCCTGTCTTATGGGAGAAAATCTGGGAATACATTGCTGCATCAATCACGCCATAGGGAAGATTTTCAGTGCATTAAACTCATCATGAATGTTGAGGGACTTAGCCAGGTACTCTTTACACAGCAAGTCAGCAGAATGAGGACTAGAACTCCATGGTGTGTTGTCAAACCTCTTGTTTTAACCTCTGCATCATATTTCTGTTCCACCATCACTAGAGTTTTGTTTTTTAAAACAACACAGCCCAAGTTTTAGAAGCCCTTGAGTTACCTGAAGGATTAGAACAGCCCAGAAACTGCATAGTGATGGCACATAAGTACAACTTCTGAGAAATTTAGTAAGGCATAAAAAAACCCCAAACAACAAGAGTTTAGCTAACAAATGCTCTTGAATATAGACTAATAAGTGCAATGAGCCAGACAGAACACTGCAAATATTTTGGATGCTGCCTGTAGCTTACAAAAGTCATGCAAAAAGTAGCTACAGCCATAAGGCTCAGGGACTAACCTTTGGAGACACAACTTTTATTAACTCGTTTAAAAAGCGAAACTTCCCAACTTCATTATGAAATCTTCTCCCACAATTCTTCATACAAGCTTCCAGCACCTGCATTCAAGGAACAGAAATGGGCTGAAAGCAACACCAAAACCCTACAATAACAGTGTGTGTTCTGCTTAGAGGGGAGGTGAAGGGTCCCTGTCAGTGAGACAAGTATTCCTGCTCCATGCAGACATCAATCTCCCATCTTTAGGGAGGGCTGGTGTCCCACCCTCAGCCAGGTATATCTGGGTCTGTGTTATCTCAATATTTGGCCTTAATAATGAACACAAATCTTGCCTGAAGATAACAAAGGAAAGCCACTCAAACTAAACCAGAGCTGTTTCTGGACACTTGAGGGATGGAACTGTGCTCCCTCCCACTCCCTCCCGGGGATCAGGAAACTCAGCCCCCAGCTGACCCCACAGATACTCCCTGTGCCCCCTCTACTCCACAGAGGTGATGCAATAGGATACATGCCTGGATTTAAGAGGAGGGGTAAGGACTACCTACTGTCAAGGCTTGGACTGCCTCCCATTCCTGCGGTGACTGGATTTTATGAGCCAGGAGTCTCACAGCTATCTGTGGCCTGGAACAGAGCAGAGCCCCGTTACAAACAGAGCAAGTAAACACCATGAAGGATTTTCATACTTTCACAAATTCTGCTGTTTAAACAAAGTGTCTTCTACATAATCAAAGGGAAATGCCATTAAATACTTTCATCTTTCCATCACAAAGGCTAACGAGAAATGTTCATGGTAACTTTGTAAGCCTAGCTGTTTGCATGTATGAAAGGAAGAGAGGGCTGGTAGTTTGAGCCAGCAGTTCCAGACTCCTCCTTGGGAGGGACCAAACAACTGCCAGTACAGGCCCCAGCCCAGGAAATCATTACTCTTGCATTTGTTTCCTTTTTTCAGAAGAAAACACTTCTTCCTTAGCTCTTGGGAATGCTGTGAGCCAGGAGGTTTCCTCAGTTAAGCCCAGTAAGGATTTTAAAGATGTGAAGCCCCACCAGCAGTATCAGTGATAACCCCATTTTACAGACTGGCAAATGGAATAATTTTGGCCAGATGAGAACCCTGGAGCTGCAGAAGCTGAAATTAGAAGCAGATTCAGAATTCCCAGTTTCCCAGTGCTCAGTCTGGATTAGCCACACTGCCTTTCACAGGAGAGGAAGCATCTTCTCTCTGTTGTAGCCAGCTCTTCCTTATGATATCAGTATATATAAAAGAAAATGTAAATGTTTGATGATGGAATTTCACACTTTAAACTATGAATGTTAATTTATTAAGTCTAAAGCAGTTTGGGACACCCACCCTTCAAGTTCCTTGTTGATCTGGTCACAGAATCCGATGATGTATTCCCAGTCTTCTTGCCTGTTAGATGGGTTGGTGGCTTTATCTTTGGCAAGGGAAAAAGAACATATTACCAATCAAGAGAAGAAACAGTATAAAAGGTCACAAATTTCCTAGAGAAAAGCATTTAACATCCATTGTCAGCTCTAAAAAGGAGAAAGAAGTTCACACATGGTATGTCTGTTCAGGGAAAAGGGTGTGTCCAAGTTGAGACATCCAAACATCCAGTAAGAACCACTGCTTTCAAAAGAAAACAGGTGCCAAATCTGAAATATTTAGAAACAGGCTATTCCCATATCCTAAATGAGAGCACAGGATAAAATATTTCAGCTCACAGTTTCCTCTGCCTGAAATGCTGTCTCTTTCTATTTGGCTGTAACATTAAACTCTTTAAAGGTTAAACCCTCACACTTTCTACATAGGAAATTATTTTTGTATTCCCTGGGAATTTTGCAGAAGCAAGAGCTGGAACATCAAATGTTTAATATCAGTCATTTAGCATTAGCACTTGCTTTTGGAGTGCCAGCTGATTTGATTGATGCCTTAGCATTTCTCCTGGGATTTATTAACTGAATTTTATTATTATATATTGAGTTCTTCTTGCAAGTAATAAACACTGCAGCCTGCACCTGATCAGGAGCTCAAATCCTACATGCTGAAGCCAAGAGATCGATGCTTTACTGACGGGGCTATTTCAGGCTCCTGAAGGATCCTCCCTTAAGAAGCAGGACCTCATTGACTGTACTGACTGCAAAGTAGTGAGGCTATCAGCATCTCTTTGGTTATGAATGCATCTTCTCCATATATTTTACTTAACCCTGATGCAGCAATGAATTTACAGAAGATCAGATTTCTGCTTTAACCTAATTTTCCAGCCAAGATGACCAAACATTATGGTTTATCTTTCTTGTAAGGGAAGAAACAATGCACTGTACCCATCCCTATATATCTAAGAGCCAGCATTTAAGAAACCTTCCTCAAAATTTTAATATAATGGAAAGAGGTTTAGCAAATAAAATATTGCTTAGTCAGATAGTATAGAGCAGGGGATGAAGGGCAGGAAAAACCCCCACACATATCCCTGTACTTTCATCTCAGAGGGAAGCATAACAAAACAAACACAAGTTGCATTACCAAGTGTCATTTTTTATCATCATTAAAACATATCCTTTTACCTTTCCAGAGACAGCTAAAACCAGCTGTCAGGCATCTACTCCAAACCCTCCCTTTCCCAGTGCACCTCAGCCCTCCTGCTGTGCCCATCCTGCAAGGTTTGCTCAGGTTTTCCTCCTCACTGAATGATACTTGTAAAGCAAGTAAATTTTTCCATGGATTGCATGGTAAAATATTCCACAGGTGAATCTCTGTGCCTGCTGCTGGCCTTCATGGGACCCTAGATAAGCAGAAGACAGCAGCCAGGGAGGAATAACTGCAGGATCACATCTTACAGAACTCGCTGAACTACCAGGCTGGTCTTAAACTTAAGAGATTCAAGGGAGGCTCTGTTTAAAAGAAAACTTCTGCAGAGCCAAACAACTGTTCCAAGCATGTGGCACCTAAACCTTATCGCCACATTTCCAACTACTGAACACCCTGGAAGCATCATGAAACTATGGACTTACAACAATCTAAAGCCTCTTCATGCAAGTCAAACAGCACCGTGGTGGTTTGGTGCTCCAAAGCACCTCTCGTGCTCGGCAGGCCCAGAAGAAAAACACTCAGTTCCTGGCTGGAATTAAGGGAATTTACTTAATAAATGCAGGAGGAGCAGAAACGGATAAGGACACACAACCAAATGGACTCTGTTGGCTGCACATCCTGAAATTAGGAAAATGATGTGATACAAACATGAAAATGTAACCAACATTTCCATGTTCCAAGTGTTAATTTTAAAGCTGTTCCAAATATCTCCAAAATTTTTTTCCAATGACACCGGATTATTTCATGCTCTCAGACCCATCTAGGTTTTTTTCTGCAAAAGCTCTCACATGAAGACAGTGAAGCCTCAGAAGGAGACAGTGACTGCCAAAAGGAAGTGCTGTTCCACATGAAGAAACTCCCTATTTCCAACATCCATAAAACCTCCATGAGAAGCCTTGGTTCATAAAAGTTAATGAGCTTGATCACAAGTCTTGCCCTGGCTCTGAAGATTGATGTGTTTGCATGACACGACACAACAGGGTGTGTGGATACCTGTTCCCAGTCTCAGCACAGCCACATGAACTCAGCATTCCAGCAGAGTGGAATCACCTCACTTCACCTTTCCAGGTCAGCCCTACAGGAAACCGTGTCACGTCTATCAAGTTGTGACTTAAAATCCTCTATTTTTATGCAGAATGCTTAAAATGTGGGCAAGGAACTCATCCGTGCTGCTTTATAAATGTGCTTCAACCCTTATGTGAAAGGATTCACTCCAGGATGAAGAGTTGGTGCTCTGGAATATCAAATCCTTGGCTTTTCTGTTGAAACTGCCAACCAAGGCCCATTTGGTACCAGTTATTTGCTTCCAGAGACACTTGTCCACCTGGTCCCCTCCTGAAAATCTCATTTCCCACTGGCAGCCACATGAATCTAAATTAGTAATCTGGGGTCTGAAGTCTTGGCACTACCCCAGTCCTGCTACCACTTCTGCCTCGGTTTTCAGCTTTTTTTTAATGTGCTCAGGACAAACAAAGCTGCTTCACACCCACCCTGAGCATCAGAGCCACTCAGCCCTCAGGTGCTCCGCCAGACTGAAATGTTAATGAGGCAACATTCAGATTAATAATTAGATATGAAGCAAAGGTGTTTGTTTTCTCTAGAGAGAAACGATGCTGGAACGCAGAGAACCACAGAGCAGCTGGAATGAAGAGAACCATAGACCATTAACTGGCTGGTAATGAATGCTCCTGTTTTCCTGGGTTCACTTCTCTACTGAAATGAGACAAAAGCCACCCCAACAAAGAGTTTCCCCAGGTCAGGCTTGGCCTATGAATTGGGAATCCCCAGCCCAGGCATGTCCAGTCTAACAGTTGAACTCTGTTTGCATCCCTGGGCAGAAGAGAATGCTGAGCCAGAAAAACCAAGGAAAAAAGAAATTAAGACAATTACAATATTTTATCCATTTGCATCTATTCCACAGTGGAACACTGCCTTAGCCTGACACGAGTGGGATACAAGAAGCTTCCTTCTGGATGCAGCAGAAAAAGCAGCATTGGAGTCAAAGGCTCCAGCTGTGTTTGTACAACTGACATTATCTCCTAACCTTCTTCTGTTTCAGCTCAGTGCAGAAGCAGAGCCTGCCAGCCAGGAGCGGACAGGAAGGATCACCTTCTCTCATCCCAGCTGCCTGGAACGAGGCAGGACATGCAGATGCCAGATCATCACTGGCTGAGGCGCAGATCTTGCTGCAGCAGCAAGACACGAGGATGATGTTACTTCATGGGTCTGTGACTCCACCTGATGCCAGAGGCAGGGCAGCAGGAGGCTGCACACCACCGTAGGAAAAAAAAACCCAACATTTTCAGTAAGAAATTCTCCATTTCCCCATGTCTGGGAAGTTGGCTGTGCTGCTGAGCCATTTCCTTTAGGAAGAGCCCAGCGTGGCACACCCTCAAGTTTGGCATTAGCCACAGCTTTGTGATGATTACAGAAAAAAACCCTCGGGAAGGCAGGTGAAAGCCAGGAGCTGCACCAGCTCTGCCTGCCCGGCCTCACGACTCCGCCGGTAATTCCCGGACACGGAAGGCTCCGCGCTCCCTGCGATGGGAGGGGCGATACAGCCACACCAGCAGCGATCACTGTAGCAGTGACCTGGCATAAAAGCATCCTCCTAAATCAGAAAGCAGCACTCAAGCCTCGAAAAATGTGTTCCCCTCTGCAATCAAGCTCGCTGCAATGCTTCTCACAGTGAGTAAGGCCTTTGTAACTCTTCCCTTTAGCCCCTTGGCCAAGGACAGATCACCTCTCCCTTAACTTCCTCAATTAAAAAACAAATATCCCCACAAAACAAGCAGTCAGGAAGCATTCCAGGCTATACAACCCAAAATATCCTTCCTACTAGAGATATTTTCACACACAAACTGAACTGGGTGAGTCAGCTCTCCTCAGAGAAAGATTGCAAGGGATGTGGGTGTTCCTTCTTGTGTCTCACTGGCTACAACAAAAGATATTGACAAATTGTGGGAGTTCAGAGGAGGAGCAAAAACGGTAAGGGGACAGAAGGGATTGAGCTAAAATGAGAAGAGCTGAAAACATCTTTCAGCCAGTAACTCGTGTAACAGGTCATGACAGCATGTACATGTTTGAATTTTATATAAAAATACCAAGAAAGAAGAAGAATGATCTAGTCTTGTTTATTGAAGGATAGCTCCAAGGGTAACAGGTTTTGCACTCTGAGGTATTTGGGGTAATGACTATCTTCTGCTGTTTGCCCAGAGCCTGACTACTTGGAACTTCATTTGCTGCCATAATCAAACAAATAACTATTAAAAAAAAAAAAAAAGAAAATCTAGGCAACAGGCTATGATGTGCAGGATGGCCTCCCAGGGACAGCAGCAGGAGCTCCTGTGTGGAATATACAAAAACCAGTTACAGTTATGACTGATTCATTCAGGAATCACATCCCTGTGTTCTGTACAGCCAGAGCCCAAATGCCATGGGCAGCACGGACAGACACACAGACAGGAAACACTCAGCAGGGGCTGTGCATCAACAAACAACGGGAGTTTGTCCCCTCTAACCTTTAAAGTACCTTATCCTGATAAAGGGTTTTGACATATTCCAGCCTGTACAGAATGGATGTCCACAACTACCGTGAAACTGCAGCCAGGCATAAGGCAGGATTTGTCTGCTTGAAAATCACAGTTGTGTAACACATGAATAAAATTCATCTGGGAAACCCCACAGTTCTGAACCTCACGAACAGCACTCAGGCTGTACACTCAGCTGGCCACAACCCAGGCAAGGGAAGGGACGGGAGGGACAGACACGAACCATGACCCTTTATGGACAAGAAAAAGCAGCAGCCTCGCAGGTGCAGAGCAAGGCGAGCTGCAGACCTGCCCGTTGCCCACATCTCCCACGGGGAGCTGGTGCCGGCCCCCACCCGCTGCCGCGCCCCACACCGAGGTGACCGCCGGGAGGGGCGGCCCCGGCTCTTCCTCCGGGACGGCGCATCCCCGAGGTGCTGAGACCCCGTGCCTGGTGTGCTGAGACTCCCCCGTGCCCGGGGGGCTGTGCCAACCCGTCCCCAAGGCGCTGTCACCCCCCGGCCTCTCCGGGACGGCTCCGGGGCTCCCGCCCGGCTGAGGGGGGCGGCGGGGTCAGGCGAGCGGAGGCTGCGGGGAGGCGACGGGAAGGGGTTGAGGGGCCGGGGGGCAGCGGGGCCTGGGGTAGGAGGGTGCCGGAGGGGGCCGGGCGGTGCCCTCGCACCCGCGGTACTCACTCAGCCACGACTCCAGGCTCTCCCCCTCAGCNGCAGGGAAGATGGCGGCGCCCAGCGCGGCGGGGCTGGGCTGGCGGCTGCGGGCCTGGCTGCCCCGGTGAGCACGGAGAGGGGCCAGGGGGGGCTCCCTCGGGGCGCACGGGCAGCACCGGGGCCTGCGCCCCAGCGGGGGCACACGGGCAGCACGGAGGGAGGCCTAGAGGCGGCTCACGAGGGGTGCAGGGGGGGTGTGCGCCGCACTGGGAGCGCTCGGACAGGCCGCCCGCCTGTTTTTGCCGGGCTCATACAGGCGTAGAATTATCAAGGTTGGAAGAGACCTTTAAGGTCATCCAGTCCGACCGTGCACCCAGCACTGCCACTCTAATCCCTAAACCACAGCACCCAACGCCAGGTCCGGACGCCTCTTGAACAGCTCCAGGGATGGTGACTCCACGGCCTCCCTGGGCAGCCGCTTCCAATGCCTGGCCACAGGAACAGTGAAAAAAGGGATAGAACCCCGCATTGAGCTGCTCGCCCCATTGCCACGTGATGCCTCTCACATGTCCTTCTGAGGCGTGTTCACATCTGTCCACATCTGTCTGCATCCCTGTCACGACACAGCACGTGCATTGGGTTACAGCCCCGCTTCTCTTGTTCCTTGCAGGATAATGCCGGTGAGATGGAACCGCTACAACCCCAGCTACCTAGAGCCAGAAGTGAAAAAGGAATCGTATCAGAAACCTTTAGAGGAGCTGACTGAGGAGGAAAGGGAACAAAGGGAGCTTAAGGCTGTTCGACCCATCAAAGCTGCTCCTCCCACTCTCTCCAGTTCCGTGTTCAGCGACCCCATGATCAGGTCAGAGAAAGCAGCAGCTCTTCCTCTCTCCAAAAATGGCTGGGAGCTGTGCTGCCCTCCTCAACCTTCACCTGCTGGCTGCACATTGCCTTTTGTTACAGCACAATCACTATATTCTAGGTTAATCTTTTCCCATCAACCAGTCCATTGTCCTACAGTGATTAGAGATAATCACAGCAGATCTTGCAGCACTCACACTTAGCCATGGGAACAACACAAAGGGACAGGGGTGGGGGGCTTATTTCTGTGCGTGATAAAATCAGAATTCATATCAGATTCCATTTGACTTTGTGTTTACAGTAAATTCACCAATATGATGATGAAGAGTGGAAATAAAGTGCTGGCCAGAAGCCTCATGTCTCAGGTAAGAACTCATGTTTCTTCTCACTATTATGTTAAAACAAGACACAATGGAAGGCTGGGATGTCAAACCCACTGGAATTCGGAATTACCAGAACTCATGTAGTCCATCTCTGTGGTCCTGATGTGTTTCCTTTGCCACATGTTGCTCTCAGCATGATTCCTCTGATAAACCATGATTTGTTTGATAAAATGTACGTTGCCCCAGCCTCGCTAGCTCACAGACCAGCAGGTGACAGCTTCATGGAGAATCTTCTCTTTCCATCCTTCAGTATCCCTGTGTCCTTCTGTACTGCATAAATGCAGAGAATACCCTTAAAAAGCATAATTTTCTCTAAAGATCATCTTTCCAGCTCTCTGTCATGCCTTACTCTCTGTATAACTTGCCCTTGAAGTCCCACAGATGTGTCACCTACATGACAGAGCTTTGAGCCTGCTCTGACTTACAGCAACTGGTAGTAACTGCTGGTCCCATCTGGTCTGTTCCACCCTTGAAATGGGAACACACTTCGCCCAAGTGTTCTCAGCTGCTGATTCCTTATTACAAAAAAGCACATGAGCTCTGGGCTCTGGAGTCCAGGCTTTGCAGGGGAGGATGCTCAGTGCACAGATCCCTACTCCAGCCTCCACTTTGTCCCTGCCCTTCCCTGGCTTCTGGCCCAGGTTTGTGCTGCTTGTCCCCCTCACCCCAAATGCACTGTCTGATAAAACAGACTGAAGAGCTGGAAGAAGGTGAAGTAAAACTTGAGTTAAAGAATTCCCAATGGGTCTTTTGCCTCTGGGGCTGGAGGACCAGCTGCTCAAGTGAAAATGGGGTGCCTGTAAAAGTGATGTAACCTCAGAGAGTGGGGGAATCCATCTGCTCTGTATGGTCTTCTTTCTTGCCTTTCTTCCAAGACTCTGGAGGCTATTAAGAGGAAGCAGCTGGAGAAGTACCACAAAGCTCCAGAAAATGAGAAGGAGACAATTGAATGCAACCCCTACGTCATCTTCCACCAGGCTCTCAAGAACTGCCAGCCCATCATCGGGCTCACCAACATCACCAAAGGAGGCAAAACCTACCAGGTAAAAGGGGGGCTGGGAGCACATCTGGTTGGGAGAAATTAGCTAGGGAGGCAGATGAACTGGTTTCCACCCCATCAGCTCAAGATCTTCTCTCCCTGGAAAGAGCCACTTTGCAATCTGGAATAAAACAGCACCTAAAAACTGTCCAGAATCAGGATCCCCACCTATGAGTATTGTGATATCGTGTCACAGAATCACTAAGGTTGGAAAAGACTTCTAAGATCAATCAAGTCCAGCCATTAATCAGCAGCAGTCTCTGGTTCTCTGACTAGATGTGAGGAGAAATACACAGCAAGTGTTTTCCAAGAAGACAGAGATCAGCAGCAAAAGAATTGGTAGTGCTTGGACTACCAGTCCCATCCTTTCCACTGCACCATGTTGCTTGGGGAGAGGTCCCAAAGCCCTGGGGCAGGTCAGTGTGGCAAAATGGGTCATCTAGATCCAGGGGGTTATTTAAAATACAAGCAAAACCTGTCTCTGAGTACAGGCTCTGCAACCCTTGGGGCCTGAAGGAGAGGTGAGATGTGGAGGCATTTGGAATGAGATGATTTGGGTTGGAAGGGACCTTACAGATCATTCTGTGATTCTGTGACTTCTCTGTATTCAGTGACCATCCAGATGGGGTGACCATCTCCCATCTCTAACAAACCAGCCTGGATCCAGTTCCCAAACAGGCCAGAATTTCCATTTTGGTAGCAGTGGCCAGTTCCTACAGACAGAACTGGAGAACTGGCAGGGCTCAGCTGTCGGAATCAGGTCTGGCTGCAGAGGAGGAGCACAGTGAACATCCGCAGGTGCCAGCTGGTGCTGTGTGGCTGCTGGGGAGGGGCAGGTTGCTGATAACTGCCACGGTTTAACCCTTGCCCAGGTGCCCGTCCCGCTGACGGACAATCGGAAGCGCTTCCTGGCCATGAAGTGGTTGATCACCGAGTGCAGGGAGAACAAGCACCGCCGGACGATGATGCCAGAAAAGCTCTCCCAGGAGCTGCTCCTGGCCTTCAACAATGAGGGGCCTGTCATCAAGAAGAAGCACGTCCTGCACAAGATGGCAGAGGCCAACCGGGCATATGCCCACTTCCGCTGGTGGTAGGGACCTTGCATGGGACACACTGCCACGGCCTGGAGGGCAGAGCCCCAGGGCTGCCAGCCTGGGAGAGGGAAAGGTGGAACATCCCTTGCAGGCAGCTTCTGATCTAACCCAGGGAAAGCTCACACGATCCCCATGAGGTTTTTTCTTTGTGCTTCCTTGGATGGGGGAAGGGGCAATCTGAGTTACCAGCCCCAGCAGGGATGCTCCAGTTATTTCATAAGCACTTCCCCGTGAAGACAAGCCTTAGATGTTTTTCTTACAGCAACGCTAAACAAAATCATCTTTCACTCACCTGTTTCCTGGGGATCTGAAAGTCTCTCTGCTCCTGAAATCAGCAATGTTTTTGGCTGCAGAGCTAAGAGCAGAGCTGGATCCTCTTCCACACCACAACCAGTCTTAGAGGGATTGGTACAACAGGCAATAAAAGGCCCTTTTTGATTTTTGGTTCTGGTCATCAGCAATGTTGCCTGCACAGATTTGATGGGAATGTTAATGAAATAAAACCAGTTTTATGGGAAAGGTTTCTCGATTTCAGACCTTTGTCTCTGTTGCTCCAGCCATGCTGGTTATGTAAAGCCCTGAGGCCCTACACTGCAGCAGAAACTGAGTTATCACAGCCTTAGGGCTTCAGGCAGGAGCAACCCTTCAGTATTGCTCAGAGCGCAGCAGCTGCGCAGGGAGAAAGCAGGGCACATGTTAGTGGAAAACTTTTATTAGAAAAAAATCCTTCAATAGACTATTTTGTTTCCTTTCTTCCTCTCCCATTCTTATAACAAACATACCGTAGCTGAAACTTGCTAAATTCTGAAAAAAAGTGACAGTTATCGTATAAAACTTATAAAACCCATTCCTACGTGTGCTCAGGGACCTCTCCTGTCACAGGCTGCCCCACGGCAGGTATTCTTGGCTGTGGGAGAGGCTGTGTGCATGCAGGTGCAGCCAGCATGCTGGAAGGAGTTTGGGAGAAATAGCACTTGGTTGAGCTGTTTGTGAGGCCACAATGTGTTTTGTGACCTGTCCCAGAGAACCAGGTACAGCCTGAGCTGGGAGATTTCCCCACTGCCTCCCACAGCTCTGCTGGCTTTGGGGTGAAGCAAAATGTTCTCAGCCTAAACTGTGCTTTCCTTAACACTCATAGAAAATGCTGGTGTGAGCTAGAAGCCTCCCAAGCCCTTTGCTGGCAGCAGCCCAATATTAAGACAAAATCAGTGGGAGAACATGGTGGGTTAAGTGTGCCCTTCCCACTGCTCTGAACCTCCAAAGTCAGACCAGCACCAGCTGCATCTGACAGTAGGTGCACAGAGGCTCTAGCCAGTATAAATCCTATTTACAGGAAGTGCTAGAAAATTAATGTGAAAAATTCCAACTTGGTACAAAGCTTGCTGGTGAAGGTGCTGGGGACTCCCCTTCTCTGCTGTGGGAGGTTAATCCGTCACTTCACTGTAATAATATTTCTGGGCAGCGTCCGTCATCTTCCAGTCGGCAGCCCGGAACTCGATGATCTCCAGCAGCAGGAGCTGGGACAGGGAGCTGAGCCCCTCCTGCAGAAGGAAGCCATCTCGGAGGAGGGAGAAGAGCTCGTCCATCCGCTGGGAATTCATCTTCTCCAGCTGCTCACCGATGCGGTGGAGCTGCAGGACCAAGCAGTCCACCTTCAGAAGGAAGAGCAGATGGCTGAACACAAAGCAATGGAGGCTCCTCTGCACCCCCCGGGCTGTGCTTTTTACAGGTCCTTGGCAGGACAACAGGCACATCAGCAGCTCTTCCTTGCACTCACCTCCTCCTCCTTCTGCAGGCTGTCTGGCTGTGCCAGCCGGAACAAGCAGTCATACACAGGGTTCACCAGAGCCATCATGGGCATGTTGTTCACCTGCAAGGAGAGAGGAGCATTGTCAGCCTGGGGCCAGAAAGGAGTCTGCAGCTATTTTAAATAGTTATTCCCTTGCTGCTCTCCAAAGGAGAAGGGAGCAGGATTTAGCTGTGCTGTATTAGTGGGATTTACATCAGAGATCAGACATTTGAGTCTCCAGGAAGCAGAGGAGCTGAACAAATGATGTAAAAAACATCTATTTTTAAATGTAAGCAGGTAGTCGTGGGAAATATACCTGTTCCAACAGTATTTTTCCTGCCTGCAGCTCTACTTGCATTTTTACATCTACTCCAAGCAGGAATTCAAAGTTCACACACTGCACAAAGGCCTGAAGGCAAACTCCGTCAGCAAACCCCACAGCAATTAAACCAGTGCAATCTGGGACATCTTGGGAGCAGGCAAATCAGGGGATTTCAAACACCAAGTAAAAAATGAGGAAGCTGAGACTTTGTGACTGTTCCTGAAGACTTCCTCTGCCTCTCCAAGCCTGTAGGTAGCATCAGCCCTGGCAACATCCTTGTGCTGAGAACCAGCTCTGGCCCCCATGGCCCTGGGGCTCTGTACAACACCCACCCAACACCCATGCCCTGGTATCCTGGGATGCCCAGGCCCTTATGGCACTCCAGGGAGCAGCAGCTGGGTGCTCCTGCTCCAGCTCCTCACCCTCAGGTAGTCGAAGATGTTGCAGATGAAGGTGACGTAGCAGATCCAGGCCTGGAGTGAGCGGGTGCGCAGCTCCTCCCTGTCCTTGTACTCCTGCTGCAGCCGGTTCAGCAGGCTCCTCCGGAAGATGCTCTGGCCAACTTGTTTGCTCTCTGCCTATGAGCCCACAAAAACAGGATGGAGGGATGAAACAAGGGTGCCAGAGGGGCAGGGGGATGCAGGACCACACAGATACCCTCCTATCATTCCCAGAGAGGCAGAAAAACTGCAACTCGCTGCCTGTGCCAGCCCATGGCTCCTCTGGGTGCTGCCACTGCATGGGGCAAGTGGCAGGAGAGGAGAGATGGCCAAGGGGTCAGAGCAAGTGGCTGGGGCAAAGCCTTTCCTGGCCCAGCCCAGGGACAACCCACACAGCACAGCCCAGGTGTTTTACTGTCCAGACACGAGCTCTCACCTGGATGATCGTGTAGCAGATGCGCCCAGCCTCCTTGCTGAACACACAGTCTTTGAGGGACTGGTCCACTATAATATTGGCCACTTTCTCCAGGTCCACATTACTGGGGTCTACAGAGAGGAGAAATACTGTCAGGACCCAGCCCTCTTTGGCCCGATTGCTCTGGGGTACCTGGAAAGCAATCGAGGTTTGTGCAGGGCCTGGTACAGTCACATTAAATGGTGCAGAAACTGCCCGTGGCAGAGGAGCTCATAAAAACCTGCTGACCTTTGAGGGCTGTTTTCAGCAGCTTCTGAGTCTCGGAGTCGAAGGACTGTATTTTGTACTCTTCTTTGCCTGTTTCCCCCATGACTGGTTTCCTCCAAGGGCAAGAGTCAGGGCAATGGATGAGCTAGTGACAGTCCCTGCGGAGGGAGCACACAGAGCTTA
This sequence comes from Falcunculus frontatus, assembly GCA_013398115.1. Taxonomy (NCBI): domain Eukaryota; kingdom Metazoa; phylum Chordata; class Aves; order Passeriformes; genus Falcunculus; species Falcunculus frontatus. Next base: position 785,227 of record VZRV01005012.1, read on the forward strand.
GTTGGACAGAGGCAAAGCTTCACCCATTTGCCATTCAGCAAATCCCAGGTGGTGCTAGAGCACAGGCTGTTTCCTGACAGTTCCCCACCCCAAGCAAACTCCTCTTTTATTAGGGTACCAACTCCAGCCCTAGGTCCAGGGAAATCCTCATTCCCACACCTTTTAAAGCCTTGTTTCCTACCAGCTGATGATAGAATTTAATCTTCAGAGCCTTTATATTTTTCTGATATATGTTACAGGCAAAGCAGACCCAAAATATACCTATCTCACCTCAGAATGTTTCCCTGTGGCTGTATCACAGGGGGGCATACACTGCTCCCTTGGGCCTTTGAAACACCAATTCAGCTGCTTTCATACAAAAATCTGGGAAGAATCAAAGCCAGCACAAAAGCATCCAAGACATGCTCACCAGAGCACCTCTCCCGCACCAGAGCCAGGCTCCCTCAGCTCCCAGCACGACACAGCAAACTCAGCAGCCAAATCCCCAACAGCAACAGCTCCCACCTCATCCCTCTGCAGCCAAGCACTACTCTGCAGCACCAACAGTGCTCCTAACTAGTCTCTAGATTGATTTTCTTCTGCTTCATGATACAGTGAAGACAGCAAGAGGGTACGCACGGCACAGAGAGGAAGGGCTTGCTCACACAGGATCTGCTGGATGGAAATGCGGGGCTGGCCAGACCGACAGTACAAACAGGAGACGGCAATCAGCCAAATGAGTTTTGCCAGCTCGTCGAAATTCCTCGGCCATTACTCACCCCTCTCTGCAAACAGGTCCCTGCCCAGATCAAAGCCCAAGAGCCTTTAGGGGCATGGGACAGGTACCGTGGGCAGTCCCCTCACACACAGCACAGCAGTAACTCAGAGCAGAGAGCAGCCGTGGGGGTGACCACCTGCCGACGCTGCTCTCGCTGCCAAAGCTCTCACCTACCCTGGGACCGGCACAGGGGTTTCTTTCCCAGGTGGATTCACAAGCAGCTGGGTGCCCTCCGTGCCATGGCTGGCTGGCAAACACGTTCCTAGCCGACCTCTCCTCTCTCTGCATCTGCACTCATGCCATGCTGCACTGCCAGTGGAGCAGCCCGAGATCACCAGCAGCCCCGCGTCCCACCGGCAGCATCTCCACGCAGAAGGAACCTGGCGAGAGCTCAGTGCCTCACGCAGCACAGCGGGAAGCGCCCGAGCCCGTCTGGCAGCGTCTGTGCCTCCGCCCAGCCCCTCTCCCGGAGCTTCCGTCCCCACGGCTCCCTGGGACGGCCACGGCTGCTTTGAACTGCTGTGCCAAATAACCCTGCCTAGAGCAAACCACAGCGTGTGAACATCGAGCCAGCCCGGTCTCGCCTGCACTAGAGACCCTGCTGCCAGCACCACCTTGTCTGAAGGGCTGGTGGCAGTGGGTGACATGGGGCACCTGTGGGTACCGACTGCTCCTCCGCCACTGGCCCCTGTTAAACGAGCCGTCCCGGGGACTGACACAGCTGGGGTCAGCACCCTCAATCTGCCGGTGATCCACCAGCTCAGGTGCCAGGGCACCTGTGACCTGCGGGGTCACGCCTGGCAGTATGGGCTGGACAAGTCCTGGCCACTACAAGGAGGGGGAGAAGAGCAGAGTCTCTCCTCTGCCACCCCACAGTATCTGCCCCAGGGGCTCTACCAGCCCCGGGGACCCCCATCCCATCCCCGCCGAGCCGCACGTGGAACACCCAGCGCCGAGACGCCTCTTGCCCGGGGCAGCTGGACCACCGGAGCCCCCAAGAACCCTCGCCGCTGCCTCCCGTCGCTCCAGCCCCGCGGCTGGCACAAGCCCAAGGGCCACTGGACGGAGGGACAGGCGGATCTCGGGGAAAGCAGCCCCCGTGCTGCCCCGGGCCGGGCAGGGGGAGCCGGGCGCAGCCCCACCGACCTGCCGGCCGCCCCCGCTGTGTCCTCCGGCTGCCGGGGCATCGCCGGCACCTCCCCGGGCCCGCGCCCTCCCGGCACGGCCCAGGTTTCCTCTTAGGTCATTTCCTCGCCCGAGCCGGGGGAGGGACGGGCCGGGCCCGGCGGGGGAGCGGCGGCAGCTGCGGCAGCGCCACCGCCTGCGAGCGCCGGGACACAGCGGGCTGAGCCCCGGTACGGGCGGCTGCTCCTCGGGAAACTCCCGGGCTCCCCCGGGCATGGCTGGCTGCCCCTCCAGACACCTTCCCGGGCACGGCCGGCTGCCCCCCGCTCCCCTGGGCACCCCCAGGCACGGCCGGCTGCTCCCGGGTGCCCCCCCAGACACCCCCAGGGCATGGCCGCTGCTTCTCCGACTCCCCCCGCCGGCGAGTCGCGGGCAGCACTCACCCCTCTGTCCCGGTCCCCCGCGGGGCTGTCCCGGCGCTCTGAGGGTGATAATGGCGTGAATTTCGCCCTTCCCGCCGGGCCAGGGCAGGCTGCAGCCGAGTGGTATTAAAAAATGAGTAGAAAAAAAAGTCAGGAAAGGGGAGATACACTAAACCAAAGCACTGCAACAAGAGCTGAGCATGGTATAACACACTTCACGTTTTTCCTCTCAAATCTCAATCATTTCACAAGGGAAGACCCCGCAGGGGGTGAAGCCTTCACAGCAGAGCAGCCAGGCTGCTGAAACCAGGGAATGGCTGAGGGAACACAGAACGGTTTGGGAACATTTTCCATAGCACTGCATGGCCTGGCTGGATACAAACAAAGCCTGAACTGACCCACCGAGGGTGTGAAGCTCAGGACTGGCCACCATAGCTCCAAAAGCCCCTCTAGGATACAGCAGTGGGACTGGGCTGCACAAATCCCCCTCGGTTGATCCCTTTTGGTGCAGTTCTCAACAGCGATACCCAACAGAGAGAGTACAGTTCTGCCTACTGCTGAGGAGCATCCACAAGCCAGCAATGGGAAGGGAAATCCAAACGGCTCCTGTTGCCCCATGCTCTGGGCACTGATTATCCTCCCTTTCAGGCACCAGGAGAGCCATGATGTTCCTGTGGGGTCCAGCACAGGCACGAAGAGAACAGGAATAAACCAACTGCAGCCAAACACGTACATAACAAAATATTTAATATACCTTGTCTCAAAGGTAGGCACACACTGTGCGTGTTGTGCTCGGATGCTTTCAGGAAACAGCAGCTGCAAAAGATCCACTCAGGCAACACAGCAAAATGCCACAGTTACCGTTTCTACATCACACGAGAAACTTAAATCCAAATTAAATACAATCTATTCCAGTCCTGACTGTAAAACATTCATTTCTTGTCAAAAATGATGCTGTGCAGCTCTGGATGATCATCCTGAGAGTTGGACTGTCCTAGGAACTCGGTGAGCCAGCCAGCACTGCAGGAAGCAACATGTTCCTCGCAGATCTTGTGCGTCCGAGGCCGGCTCAGCGCCGTGGTGGAGCTGCAAACAACCACGGCACAACTCACCAACGCTCTGCCTGCTAAGGAGCTTTTGGACGCTGTGATGGTAAAAGGCACTAGAAGAAAACAAACGCAACTGCTGAGCAGCTTGCGAGGTGAATTGCAGGCAAATCCCTGCTGATAGGATTAGCTTGGAAAGAAATCCCAATGGCCAAAATTGGCCAAGTCTCACAGCGAGGCACTCGCTGTGGTGAGTCACTTCACACTGAACAGGAGCGCACAGCTTCCGAGAGCAAATCTGTCCTAGCACATGGGAGAACAAGGTGACCACAGATCTCTCCCATCTCCTGCTCCTCTAATTCTAAGAAATTTAGCTCCTAACAGCGTACATTTTGCCAGAGCAGCATGAGAAATAAGACCTGTCCTCCTATCAATCCCACAGAGAAAACAACATTCCTCTTACAGTGCTTTCCCCAGCAAAGTGCACATGAAAAATCTGTGAGGGACAGATGCTGCTGATCAGAGGTGAATGATGAAGCGACTGTTGGATGCAGCTCCTAATATTGTTGAGGTTGTCATGTCTTTCTTCCTCTCACTGGAAGCCCAGATGCCTTTATGGGCCTGTAAAATTTGTGACTCACAGCCCAAAGTCCTCCAACCAGGGAGTGTTTCTTTCACAGCCTGGGCCAGACAGGCACAACTTAAACTCCGGCTTTGCCATCTGTTGGGTGGAGGCAAGCTCAGTTAATGCAGAGTGGAGGAAAAAACTACCCCACAGAGGAAAGGCTGCTCCATACTCTCCAGTGCTGCCCTCTCTGTGGAGCAGCCAAGCAGCCTATGCCTGCATCACCCCAAGCTCCACAGCAGCCTCGAGGAACATCATCTTAGCAGAGCACAGATCTTCCTTTTCTTTCCTACTGCTGAGTTCCCAACCAGTTTCCCCGTTTTGTGCAGTTTAACAGCAGCTCTTTGACATAAAGTGGAAAACAAGTCTTGCAATGTTTAGACAGGACGGATGAGTCCCCATTTCCTAAGGAAGCCTAGATCAGCACTGAACTTTTTCTGCTGTGGCCTGTCCCTGCTAACCATGACAGCATTCCTCTCACCAGCAACAAAAGACAGTAACAAACCCAACCTGTCTCTGTCTGTTTTGAAAGGAGACATTTCTCTCCCTCAGAAGGATGTCATGAGGCTGAGTTCATTACTCCTTATGATGTCTTTCCAACAACAACAGGTGAACAATAAACAAAGGCTAAACATTGTTAAGAAGATTTTGACGAATCTCAGCCTAAGTAACACAGGAAAATGCCAATAGGATTGAGGCACTTGGAGAAACTTATTCCACATTTTCTGCATTTTCTCCTCTAAACAAAACTGCCATCTTTAGAGTACATGCAGCTCTCTCTCCCTCTTTAAGACTCACATATTGGCCTCCTGCCTGACACTAACACTGCTCAATGAACTTAATTTTGCGCGGCTCAGTCACTTGCAGTGAAACAGCCACTTTGTACTCCAAGATTTCAAACTCACAGCAGACACAAAGTTATTTGGCCTGGGCTTGCAGGGAATTTCTCCAGATACCTCAGCCACCAGTGAAACAGCTGTTCTTTAAAAACAGCCTCTCACAATAGCTCAGGATAAGTGAGCAATGCTGATATGCTCAAAATTGCCAGGAGAAGTTGCGTCAACGGAATGGAATTGGTCGTGCTGGAATTTGGCCAGACCATTTGGGATTAACACCCTGAATACTGCAAAAGAGCTGGGAAAAGCTCTGTGTTAAGAGAAGAACCATCAAACCATCCTCCAAATAACTGCAGTGCTCTGCCTTATCCACCCCTCACAGATGACTAAAGTGCTTTTGCAAGCAGGGCTCGGAACTCTGCCTTCCACACAGTCCAACCACACCCTGCTAGGCTTGAAAAAACACAGAATAAAAGAGGAGGAAGAAAGTAATTTTCCTCTTTTCCACTGTTACATAAATCAGAGTTGTTGGTAGGTTGTTTTGTTGGTTTTCTTAACAATTCGTAAAAACCTTTGAAACTCCAGAAAAACACTTTTCCATCTCTAATTCAATCACCCATGTGAAACATCACGCTCAGCCAACCAATTCCCATTTGATGTTCATTCCTTTCACTTCAGCAAATCTTGTCAAAACATTTTCATCTGCTAGCACCAGTACAGGACTGAGGTTCTGAAATGTTTTGAGGCCACTACAGAAATACTTGTTAGACACATTCAAAGGTACTCTTAAATAAATAATAATTTAAAAATTACTAGTTTCCACAGGACTTTCCCTTCATTATTTCAACTTACAATAATTATTTCTTAACTCTATACAGCATTTGTTTACTCACTGCTTTGAAGCAAAGAACCCTGAAGTAAGAAATGGGTTTGTGCGTTGAATCCCCTCAGAGTGGGGCTCTTAATATGCAGGTTTGCTTGTAAAAGGTGTGAGTGCGGCACTGCAAACCCCTAAGATGTATGGCCAGACACCCAGGAAGAAAAATAGGAATTCAGGATACAATCAAGCTGACTGAAGTTAAAGGAAGAACAAGTCTGGTCCACAGCATGATCAGAGAAGATGCTGTGTTTAAGATGACAGAGAATGCACAGCCAGCAAACGGTGACCAAGAAGCAAGGGAAAGGAAAACTGAGGGTCTGTGCACCACAGTGGCTTTACCTGACTTCACACCAGCAGGACAGTGACCTGTGCAACACCGAGACAAGAATCTGGTGCAAACAGCAGGCACAGAGCAAGAGAATAAAGCTGTGCAGATGCAGTGCTAGGAAGTGGTGTTTGGTTGGTTAAGCAGCATGAGGCTGGGCCAGGATCCCCTCTCTGGGATCCAGGGCGAGCTCAGGGATTCACCCGTTTTATTGGGTGCCTTTCTAGAGCATAGGTGTTGCTAGGGAGTGGTCTGTTGGTTCCTCCTCTCCCCACTGAATGTGCATTGATATGAGAGGAGACAGAAGAAAAGTGCTCTGTTGAATGGCTTACAGCCAAGCAGTTCAGTGTCTCCAGCAGAACTGCAGTCGCCTTCTCCTTCTGCTTGGTCCCAGAGGTGATTCCCCACAGGCTGGGGGAGCTCTGGGAGCTCTGACGTTTCCAACACGCTCGTGACAGAGCAGGACCATCAGTCTCCCCTCCTGAGGAGAACAGCAGGCAGCCACACACATCCCTTTCAGCCTTCCTTCCTCCTCGTGCTCTCGGGGCTCTTCAGGGCGCACAGGAAGCTGCAGAACAGCTCGTACCAAAAGAAGATGAGGCCGGTGGAGAAGGCAGCCTTCAGTAAGCTGGGAGAGAGGCCCTTGAAGAACCCACCTGAGCCCTCCTCTCGCATGATCTGCCTCATGCAGTCCAGGAGACCCCCGTACGTCCGTACCTGGGAGAGAAATGGCAACATGGTTAAACAAGAAAACTTCAGGACAACTGGAAAAAAACACAAAGATCCCCAAACTATACCACAGAAACATTATCATGACATGCAGCCTGGAGATGCCTTTATGGATAATATTATAACTAACTGAAAGTTTCAGAGGCAGTTTAGAGAGAGCAGGATAGAGGAAATGTAGACATTTAGCATCAGCAATGGTATGCACATCATTCACTGAATGCCTGTAAAACCTCTGCATGCAACAACAGCATGACTTTACGGCACAGGTTTGTGAAGTCATCATCTCAGATTGTGCAGCTGCTGTTTTCTATCCCCTTCACTCTCTAAGAAGGGACAATTTTTGAGTTTTCTGACAGAGAGAAAACACAGCTACAGCACTTAGAAGTTTCCAAATTAGCTGTTTGCATGTCGTCGTGTTACACTGTGCAGTTTTAACATCTTGTGACACATCAATGCTAAGAACAAATTCTGTATCTCACTGCAAGAGGAAAAGCATCCAGTGCAATGGGCTGAGACATCAAAATCCTATTCCAGAATTTCTTAGGGTACAGACAGATTTCCTTCTCAGATCCAAGGAATTTTAAGGAAAAGAGAAAATTTCCACATTTCATGGAAAAAAGGAGAAAGTTCCTTGAAAGATCTGTATTTGTCTTCAAGTGTATTTCAAGGTGATAACAATAATTCCAAGAACACCACTGTATTTAATTAGCTTTGAATTTCAGGCTATTCTCATACATAAGACACATGCTGAATACTTGGTGCTTATTCCTTGTGTCAAAATATTAATTGCAGAAGAGGAGCCTGACAGCCAGGTAACCTCAGCACAGAGCCAGTGTCATGCTCTGCTAGTAATTTGGTTCTGAATCAGAAATACCAAGCTGCAACTAGAAAAGTAAAGTAAATCAAAACCCCTTTGCCTGCCTGACTTACCCCAGCTCCAAGACACAGTTGATGGAGAGGGATGACAAAACAGAACACAGGTATGTTGGACAGTGTCATAAAATAAATCCAGTATGTTCATGCATAAATTCACACTATTAAACGAGACCAGTGCTCAGTGGCAGCTCCCAACCCAAACATGAACTCAACAGGTACCACTAGTGGATTGTCACTGCATTTCTCTGCACTGGACTAGCTCCATTCTCAGGAAAATCCACCACTTCCAACATTTCTCACCTGCCCAAAGGCTGCCCGAGCATGCTCAAAGCCACCCACTTGCAGTCGCTTTTTGACCACATCCAAAGGGTATGTGAGGGTTTTGCTGATGACTCCAGCACAGCTGCCACAAACAAGGTTTTTAATGTTGCCTGAGAAGCAAAAAGGATAGCAAGGAGGGAAAAAAGGATTAGCAGGGAATTCTGATTAAAGATCATAAGAGGTTAAGTTAAAAATCACTTTTCACAAGAAGTAAGGTCAAAAAAATCCTTTGAAGTTACATCATCTCTTTTACATAGTTTGGGCCAAAGAATCTCAAGCTGTATTTCTTCAGGCTTGCAATGTCTGTTGGAATCAGAGGACCAGCTCCTCTTGGTCCATTACATTGACTTATGGTTTTGCTCTGCTCAAAAACCCCCAATCCCCAGTCACCACACAACTTGCTGTCAGTGGATGGAAAAGTTTTCATTCCCCCCTCCCAGTAAAATCCTGGTCACTGGAAATCTTGCACCCCTGACTGTTCAGGCTGATGTATTCTGGATTGGAATGTCACAAGCTGACATTACCTGATGATTTCAGAGGCTTATGGGAAAGGAGTTCTGTATTAGACTCTTTCCTGACAAACATGAGCCCCTAGCACAAAACCACCATCAGCCTCTGCCACCTAAAATTAAATATGCAGACGTGATATTGAAAAGTCTAGTTCCTCTGCTGAAGAGATTCCATTGAGGAACAAAGCCACGCTGCTGCTGCATCCCTCTCTCTCAAAGAGGCACAGGTATCTAGAACTGCCAAGATGATGGGTTGCATCAGGATGAGGTTCTCTTACAATGGAGCTAGAAACCAACATAAAAACATCAAATCAAGAGCCTGGCAGCTTTAAATTAGACTAAACGAATCCTCTTCTCTAACAGCTGTGCAGGAATCTGCAGTCAGATTTACTAAGGAAATCCAAGAGTCCTGTCCCCACAGCACTAATGAAACAGATTATGCCAGCACTGTCTTCCCACAGTATCAGTAATGTGACACTGCTCAAGAAAGAGCACCCTGGCCTGTGGCACTTCACTTTCCCATCCACCCACTTCCATCACGGTTATTCCACAATGGAAGCTGTTTGTGAACTCCACTGTACTTAATGTGGCATTTCTGTGCAGGGGTAAGAATGAGAGGTGGGAAATTGAGACACTTTTCAGATGTTGCATCAAAAAATGTGAAAGGACCAACAGAGCTTACATCAGTCACCCAAATCAGCATTCATCCTCTTTCTCTCCCGACTGCAGCCATCACTGTCTCAAGTTCCTACCTCCATTCTTTCTTTCAGCTGGAATCACCCATTTGGAAAACTGCTGCAGGATGTTGTAGAAGAAGAACTGGAGACCAGCATACGGGAAGATAGCAACGAGTGTGGGGGTCAAACCTCTGTAGAAAGTCCGAGGCCCTTCTGTCTGGTACATGGTCACCACTGCATGGCGAAGGTTGGGGTAGATCTGGACAACAAGGAAGAGGCTGAGTGACTCTCCAGTGAACTTAAAACCAGCAAACCAAAGCTCAGGTCATTTCCCAGTAAAGGGTATAGGAATTTCCCACTGCCCAAAATACAACTGACTGTTTTCAGCACAAAGTGATGAGCAAGCAAGGTGATTTTCAACAGCCTCTGTTCCCTGCCAAGCCCTTGTGACTTAGAAGAAACAAGGCACAGAGCTGAGTCCTGAGACCACCTACATCACAAACATGATTATTTTTCTTTTAACAGCTCTTAACTCCTGCAACACAATCCATATACATATGGTAATTCTACTACAGGCTAAATACAGAAATGGCTCTGGTACAAATCTATCTCATTATTACAGACCTAATTAGCACAGAGACCAATTCTTGTGTAAATAAGAACATGAAGCACAGGTGAAAGGTGACTGGTTTCAAGTATCATCCCCATCATTATCTGAACATGACTCTCTGCATGTGGAAAGTTTTAAAAATGCAATGTTCAACAGCCTGGGGAGTGAGTTCTATAAAAGGTCAACAGCCAAAGCAAAAACTGAGTTATCCTGTTAAGGACAGTTTCTCCTTTCTGGATCACCTGTCAGGATCAGAAGCAGCAAAACACAATTAGGAAAGCTGTGTCAACAGCACGGAGGATAACTGGGCAACAGTGCAAACACTGCCCGTAACAGCACCTGCTCCTTCATTTTAACCCACATGCTGTATGTACTTTCAAACCTCCTGCATCTTCAGACCCATGAAATATTGCCACTGCTATGGATGACAATTCCAGCTTAGGAATGCTAAGCCTCACCTTTGGCTCACCCTGGGCAGCAAAGCGGGTACGCAGCGTGTCCACAGGCTGGACTGCGACCGTGGCCGTGCAGGCAGCCAGGCCCCCGCACACCAGGTGCACGAAGGAGTCACGGGCATTGAAGGAGGTGACGTTGTGCACCAGTTCTGTCAGGCTCTCGAACGCCATGAACTTGCAGAAACAAACAAACGCACACTGGTCAGGAAGCTGATCCTTATGACTCACACAGGTCTCCCACTCCTCTCTCATTTCACCAAGAGCTCCACCCCGCCACTTGTTACCACCTTCTCTGTCCTTCAAAAGTCCTCCCCAACTTGCAACGTGTAAAAATCACTAAGCAGCTCAAATGCTTGGGATACTCTGGGGTCTAACACTTCTGCTAATTCTTGCATTTAGAATCGTGAAAAACTCATTTCAATGTTCTATGTATGTGTTTGCCATGTCATAAATATGCTGTCCTTTACCCTTTCAGCCACTGCTCCTAAAACTGTTGTTAATGTTCACAAATTAAGCATAATAACGCTGTGTAAAACACCCTCATCAGCTTCACTGATTTTTTCTTAACAAGCCCTTAGGGTGGACAGCATGATCAGAAGCAAAAAACTGCGGAGGTTTGGGGCATGAACAGCAAAGCCAAGTGTCAGGAGTAGAGAGGGCTTATCTATGACACCAGATACAGACAGAGCTCAGTTTGCTCTCACTGTGCTCCAGTCTGTTCAGCAAGCTCAGGAATATTAACTTAGGAATTATACACCAGTTTTAGACAGCTATACATCCTTCCCACTCTTGAACACAGCCGGTCTGAGGGAGCAGAGCAGTGTCCTGTGTACATACACTGTGCCCAGGTGATGCCTGGTCCCCTCACCTGAACAGCTCCAAAGCCGACAGAAAGGAACTGAGCAGGAACATGGCCCTTCCAGAAGGCTGTCACACCCTCCTCCCGGAAGATGCGCTGCACAGCTTGCAGGATGCCGTGGTACTTGGCCGCAGGGTTTCTGGAGGAGAGCTGCTCGATCTGGAGCTGGAGGAAATGGGAGAAAATATTTTCAATTTCAACCTTCAACACTGGTTCAAGTTTCCAGTTCAGGAATTCACAACCCTGTCACCCAGCCATTGCTAAGGGATGACATTCTGCCTTCCCACAGAACCACAGTCAGATCTGACTGGGATATTATTTATGAAAGGCTCTAAAAGAATAAAAATGTGCATGAACACAAAGACAAGCAGGGGGGGTGATGGTGAAATTCAGTCAGATAGTGGAAGTCATTCACAAAAACAGAGAAAGAGAACGAACTATGAGAAACACAAGATTCCATTCCCACACAAGTTATATAAATAGAAGTGGTGGACACAAGATAGCCCCACTTCCTTGCATAACCTGTACACAACGTAGGTGAGGGCTGACGAGCGGATTTAGTGCTCTCTGGCTGCACAAGTGACCCGTTCACCCAGGACACGATCAGCTCTGCTCCCTGACAGGCTCTTCCATCCCTGACCCCGTGCACGCCACGAGTGAGGTACCTGAAAGCGGATCTTGAGGACATCCAAGGGGCTGACAAGGACCCGAGTGACCAAGCCAGACGCTGATCCTGCTGCAGCCGCTTCCGCCGTAGACACGCACTTGGCTTCGGGGTCGTAACCCACCATGCCTGCCGACTGTCCCCAGCCTGGGCAGGGGCACAGGGGCAGTGATTCCCCCCGACACGGAGCCGACAGCCTCTCCCCCCTCAGAGAGCTCCCACCCCACAGTCCCCTCACGCCAAGGCCCACAGCCCCCTCCTCAATCCAAACCCCCTCCTCACCCCATGGGACACACAGGCGCCCCTCTCCACCACCCCCTCTGCCTCGCAGCTCTAGGCCCCGCCTGTGGCAGCCACCGGCGTGGGGTCCGAGCCCGGTGGGACCGGGGGTGTCCGGCCCTGGGCCGACTCCCGCCGCACCGCCTCACCCGCTGCCGCCGGCTCCGCACTGCGCCTGCGCGCCGCGGAGGCCGCTGGGAGATGCAGTCCCGGGAACGGCGCCCGCGCCGGCCCCGGCCGGAGTCCGCGACACGCGCGGGATGGGGCGCTCACAGAACCACGGGACCAACGGGGCTGAAAGGGACCTGAGACCACCGAGTCCAACCTGTGATCCAACACCACCTCGTCAGCCAGACCATGGCACTGAATGCCACATCCAGTCTTTCCTTAGACACCCTCAGGGACAGTGACACCTCCCTGGGCCGCCCGTTCCAATGTCTAATCCCCCTTTCCGTGAAGAAATTCCTTCTGATCTCCAGCCTAAAGCTCCCATGGTGCAGCTTAAGATTATGTCCTGTCACTTGTTACCTGGGAGAACAGCCCGACTCCCGCTTCTCAGGGAGTTGTAGAGAGCAAGGTGGTCATCCCTGGCTCTTCCCTTCTCTAGGTTAAACAAGCCCAGCTCCCTCAGCCACTCATCACACTTGTGATCCAGACACTTCCCCAGCTCTGTTGCCCTTCTCTGGTCCCACAAGCCAGGGCTGTGAGAGGGGAAGGTCAGCACACGGCACACACTGCCCTCAGCACTGCTCCCGCCACCGCCACAACCACAGACCAACAAACCTTCTATTGCCCCTATGAAGCACAGGGGAAGCAAGATTCCAAGCAACCCAAGGTACAGTAATGCACCACTTCGAGCAACGTGTTCTGCTACAGCATTCCAAAAAAAGCCAAGCGCTTCAAGCCACACTGAGAATTTTCCATACTGACTTCTGGCACAAAAAAAGAAAAATAAAGAACTAATCGTAGGAATATCCAGGCATTTCCACCATGACATCATCAGTATTTAAGCATAATAACTAAGAGCAACTGTTAAAAAAACCACTCTAAACTCCCATATGGGCCTTTTCCTATTGTATGTTAAAATTGATTAAAACATTCACGCCCACAGGCACTTTCTGACCATTAGCAAAAGCTGGGGAGAAGCTGCAGAGAGCTGCCCACACACCTTGTTTAGCACAACAGAGCCATTCTTCTTTAGGTAACAGAAGTGAAAACAATCTGCAGGGCCCTGATAGAGCAGAGCCAAAGCCACAACAGCCTGAGTTTGGCTGCTGTGCTTATACCAGCCCAACATCCACCTCCCCCTTTCAGCAAAAGGCTCAAGAAGTGTCTCAACTACAGGCTCAGTCATACCTTGGTCAGTTAACTGAAAATAACAGACAGATGCTCAAGTGAAGAATTCAATGTATATTTATTATTCACAGTTAATTACTATCTACCAAATGCTGCTGCAGAGTTAAAGGATTAAGTACATAGGCCTTTTTTTTATTTAAACACGGAATTTTTTTTTAATATATATACACACACAAGACATATGTCTGCAAGGCTGCATGATATACACCAATTCCAAAATAAGGAAACAATCAAATGGTCCAGGTGTAGAATGCCATAGATTCCTTTTCCAATCACTTTACAAAGTGGGAAGAAAGTGAGTGACAGCTAGCAAGGAGAGGGGGAGAAAGTAATACTCTACAGGGTAGCTCTCTCTTTCATTTGCTGGAAAATTAAAGTGTAAGGCAGAGTCCATCGCAGGAGTAAAACTTTTGTAACACTTAGTACAAAAAAAGGCACCCTCCAACAAAAGATTGCCCGTGCTGAGGCAGGGCGGGAGGAGATCTCCGCTGCAGGTTGGGATGCGTTGGTGGGGTGAAGGGATCCAACCAAATGGCCACCAAGGGAAAAAATGCAACTGAAGATTGGCACAGAGAGCACTGCAGGCTGATTGCTTTCCTTCTGTCCAATTTAATGTCACACTGCTCTGGTGAGTAGCAAAGGGCCACCAGAAACGCCCCGGGGGTGCAGAGTGGGAAGAACAGTCACACACAGCCTGCTGTGAACAGGAGCGGGCAGGGAGCTACTTCAACAGGAACACTGACCTGAGGAGGGAGGAGAGACTGGAGAACAGGGATGCCAACTCCACTTCTCAAGAGCAACGACTGCAAATACTGCCTATCCAGGCCGAGGAGACAGGCTGATCACATGCATCACGTAGAAACATTCACTAAGAGCGTAAAGTTTTTTTCAAGCACTATTTCTTGAGGTTTCTCTGCATTATGAAGTTTTCCACCAGAGGAATGTACATTTTGTAGGACATCTCAGGGCTATTATTTCTCAAATTCCCCCCTTAACCCCCCCTCCCCAAAATATTCTTCCTCATTTTCCCTGATCATAACTTTCCCCTTTCTCTTACTTCTTCTGAGGCTCCTGGTTGCAGCTCTCCACCTCTGAGCAGCCTAAGTTGCCACTTGAATGCCTTGATTTTATTTTCCTTGGAATAAGGGAAGTTGAACAGTAAGACAAATCTGAAGATTAAAGCTCCATCTCTGTTTGTAGATTTTTCTCAAGTGTCCGTTGATAAAACCACCCTCTTTTGCCCCCTTCCCCCAAAGTATTTATTTACACATAGGCAGAAAAAAAAAAACCCTCTGAAAAGCTCTGGACTGTCCTTTTAACTTAAAAAATAATAAAAAAGAAAATAAGGGAAAGGCACTATGGAAAAAATTACAGAATGTGCTCAACCGTACACCTTTAAGAAAAAACAAAAAAGCTGTCAGCACAGCATTAATAGACTTCAGTTGTACGTTGGAGTTTCTCAAAGCAGCTCTGTGACTCAAAAAAAAACAGAACAAAAAGCCACACAACTCTTCTCCCTTCCTCTATTTGGAAGCTGCTGAGCTTCAGAAGAAAGTGCCAAAGGAGAAGAGACAATAAAAATTAGATTAACACCTCATCTTTCCCAGGCAAGAAATGCTGAATGTTGAAGGCAAAAGCAGAGACTGATGATTTTTGTTTTTTTTTTAAAGGCAGGACTGTGGATTTGGTTCTTCTCTCATGTCCCTTCATGTCAAATGAAGACCGTTTGCAGAGAGAAAATACCAGCAGAGTTTCTCCCTTTTCTTTTAACTGCATGGCTAGGACTTTATATGGCATTAAAACTTCATGCACTGATGGACAGAGGAGGAGGGGGAAACAAGAAGAGTTGTGGTGGTGAGACCATAAGTGACCTTAAAACACTCATTCGCAACAAGAGTGAATAAAAGGGGATAACCCAGGAGCAGCTGAGGAAATTTGTTATTTTCATTTTTTTGCTCTCTCTCTCCTTTTTTTATTTTCCTTTTTTTTTTTCCTTTAAGATAAGTTTTGGTGTGTAAGTTGAACTCTTCCCCCCACCCCTGAAGTTCCGTACTGAGGGAAGGAGGATCACCTCACAGTGAAAGGTGACTCCGGTTTTACCGCCGTGTGATTTTTAGGTCACTGGCTGCAGTTAGGCTCTGTATGTGTATTTACTGTTTCTCTGGTTTCCTTAAATAATCTCTAATATTTATCTCTAGATGTTCCGGTTCACTGGGGTCACGTAGTTGCGTGGGAACATGCCCGTCTGTCCGCGGCACGCTCCCTTCCACCAGTTGGGGTCAGAATTGTCAAGGACTTGGATAAAGTCTCCGCGATGGAAGCCCAGCTCTCCTTCCTCTTGGGGATCAAAATCAAACAGGGCCTGAACGTATGTTGGTTGCTGAAAGGGGAAAGAGAAACATACACACAGTGAGAATCACCCACAGCACTCCAGGCACCTGCTCCCGTGGACTGGAGCTGCTCTTACACTGCAGTTCAACAATAAACATTTGGGCTGTTCCCTTTCCCTGCAAGCCACCTCCCAACAGCTGCAACAAGGTGCTGAAACAGCAAAGCACAGGCTATAGAACACCTCAGAAAAAAGTCAAGTTTCTGTGAAAGAGCTGAAATAGCGCAGATGATTTTGATGTTTTTCTAGTATTTTTCAGTCTTTGTGGCCTACTGTAAATCCGTGTTCTATTGCAATACAAGTCTTGCTGCTTACTTGTCCTGTTTTCACCAACTGACAGCACAAATATTACTGATCTACACAAAGTGCCCCCTAAAAACTGGATGTTGACATTTTACACATTTTGCTTAACTCTTCGGTCACAGAACATTTTGCCTAGTCAGCAAGTCTTCCATCCTGATGGAAAAGCTAACAGTTCATTTAAAATACGTCTGCAGTCTTAAAATCGTGAGGCCAGGACGGTCTCTTCGTGCTCGTCCTTTTCAGCCAGCTGATTTCTCACCCTCTGTTTATCCCTGACCTGACAGTGCAGAGCCAGGTGTTGAGTTCAGACAAACTGTGACAAAGTTGCCTGTGGCACCTGAAGCAGCACCAATTCCACACCCCTTGTCTTCAGGCTAGAACCAGAATGCTGTATGAGGAAGCAAAAGGATTTATCCAGAACTGACAAAACATGCAGTTACATGAAACGTAACACTTTGATTGACCTGGGAAATGGAACAAAATAAAGAGTTGAATATACAGAAGTTGCTCTGCTGGCACTTCACAACAGTTTCTGGATTCTCTTCACACTGGCTAGATCCAAACCAGAGATGCTCCATATGCTGTAACCACCTCTTCAGGAAAGCCCAGTATCAAAGCCTCACTGAGGGCTGCACTTCTGGCTATGATCAGGTATCAATCAGAACAGAATCACAGAATTGTTTAGGTTGAAGAAGACCTCTAAGAGCACCAAGTCCAACCATTAACCCAGCACTTCCCCATCCTTTCTTACTGTGCCCTAAAACAGGAGTAAATCCATTTTTAATTCACAGGAATCAGATGACCTTCCTGAAACAGAATCCATAAACATTACAAGTCAAATGTTCAAGCAGCAACAATAATTTTGCCTCAACTCAAGGGAGACCACAAGTGCAGGTAGGCTTTGCACAAGAATGCAGCTTATTTACCAGTATAATTTTGACTGCAGGATCTAAAGATACGCTTCCACAGATTAAAAAATGTCAGTCAGCCTCTTTCCATCCCTATCCATTTACTCTGACGTGCAATCCCACTTCAGACTGTGTTTGCAATAGCCTGAACAGGGCACTCTGCAGGGACACTTCTCTTACCTGTGGCACCTGCTCAATGTCCCGGAGAAATATTTGCTGGTTCCTGGAGACAGATGTGGATCTGTGATAATCTACCAGCTCGTTCAAAGAATTGAACTTCACCACCCAAAGGAAATACTTGCCAGCCCCATCTCTAAGCACCTTGAAGTGCTGCACATCATTTCCAAACCTGTGTGGAAAGAATGAAGAACACAAAAGAGCACATTATTAGCCAAGGAGAACTCCTTTTGAGATCATCAGCACGGAGTTTAGAACAAAAAGGTCCTTCAGGACACAGTGAAAACTGTCTATGACGTTGATAACATAGATGTAATCCCATAGCTGGCATCACATGTACTTCTTGATGTATGTTACATATGCCATCACCTGTGTCGCTGAAGATGGTGCAGAGAATCCCAAGGACAAACACCACGGCCTTTGCAAGGTCACAGTAACACAGCTGCACCCCGGTGTCTTCCACTTCACATCCCCAAACACAGGATTGCCACTCAAACAGCACAAGCACTTTGGTTTAGCTCTTCACACCCAGCAGTTTCACAACTGACCAGAGCCACTTTCAGTCTGTGCTACTCTTGCCATGGTTCTCTGCTTCTCACAGTCCCAGTCCCTCCCTCCCACAGCACCACTGGCTACGTGCAATAATGCAGTGCATAAGCACCAGTCCCACTATAGGCAAATTCCTGGGAAAACAGTGCCACAGGGAGGGTAGGACTGGCTCTTTTGGTAACCAGCATGGACTTGTGCAAAGGGCTCTCTTAGGAAACAACAGAGCCTCTCTGGTCCTTAAAAAAACCCCCAAAATAAAATGTAACAAAAAAAACCCCTCAAACCCCAAAATGTTCAAAGATGCTGCTGCACACATAAACCAGCAACTTCAATTCTGTGTTAACAGTTTTTTCCAACAAATGATGGCATTCAGTTGAAGCTACATTTCCAACAGTTTTACTCTGAATAAAGAGGAACTCTGAAGAGGTCCACTGGGATTTTCCAGATGAATGGCACATTGGTATTTTTACCTCAGCCTAAAACACTGAAAACAGAAGACAACTGTTCCCCCTTGGCATACATGGCTCCTATACATCAGTGGGGAAAGCAGACACTGCCTTGAAACAACTCCTGGGTGCTGCCTCTGCTCTGCCGTCCTCAACCTGGAAGCTTCTCACTATTTCAAATCCTACAGATCACTGTTTAGAAAAAGGACTTTCCTAAATCATACACACAGTAAAAACCATCCAGCTGAGACATTACCACCAGATGGCAACACCAGGCTGAACAGGCAAGGCCCAGCTATGCCATTGTAACTTTCTGTTTCTTAAAGGAATGCACTTTCTGCAACTGAAGCTTCCATTCATAGCTAATATTCCAGCCCAGATGACTCTGTCCAAGACAGAAATATAAACATCTCTAAAATCAGTGGCTTTAATCCAATTTGCTGGCATGACTCAGTGCTGCTGTACAGAAGGACAAAAATTTGGTTACAGAGCAAAGATGACCAGAAAAAAAGAAACAAATCTTGTTGAGACAGATCACTGACAACCACAGAAAACAGAGCCAGATGGAATTGTGCATGAATAATAAAAAATGTTGTAAAGATTCTAAAGAAAATCTTGTTTATTTATGGTAGGAAAGGGGAAGATTATAGAAAATAATTTTTAAATAAAAGCCAAAATCAGCTGCTGAGGACAGATTCCCTCCCATCCCCATCATACATTAAATTACTTCACATACCTTTTCAAGTTTCTAATACCTCTATTTGAGTGACTTCAGATCAGAGAATCACAGAATTGCTTGTGTTGGGAATCACCTAAGGATCACCTCATTCCAACCCTCCTCCCATGGGCAGGGATGCCTTCCACCAGACCAGGTTGCTCCAAGCCCTGTCCAACCTGGCATTTAACAGTTCCAGGGATGGGAGAGCCACATCTTCTTTGGGCAACCCGTGCCATGGCCTCACCACCCTCATAGAGAAGAATTTCTTCCTAACCCATGTGGAATGCACGCACGAGAGTTCCAATGGACCTCTGGTTTCAGCTACATGTCCCAGTGCTAGTCAGTGGGAATATCACCAAAGCATGCACCAAGCAGAGAAAAATATACTTGCAAATGTACTACACAGAGGGAAGATAAAGTAATAACTTGCACTGCAGAGGAGGAAGTAAGGAGGATGGGAAGTTGTCCACACTGGGTGCTTTGTGGCTGTAAGAGGGAGGAATGGGATCTACAAAGAAGCCACCACACAGTGCCTGGGCCTGTGTGAGCCACGTGCCACCAGGTCAGTCCTGTGGGCTCACTGCAAACCAGAGCCATATCTGTTCTATCAGAGAGGGAATAAATGTCACTAGAAGAACGGGAATGCTGTAAGGCATCTGTGAGGTTATTCCTGCTCCTCAGCATTGACAATCACCTGCCCTTTACTCCCCAGTCCAAAGGAGCAGCAGATGCCTGATTAGCACACAATTGCTCCTGGGCATGACTTACTTGACTGAGAGGGAGAAGTCCCCAGGAGCACTCTCACTCTCCCTGATGAGGAAGGCACCATCGTGTCTCTGTTTGCCCAACATCTCTTCAGCCTTCGCTCGGGGAATCTTTCCAAAAAACCACCTGTGAAGGGAGGAAAAGAAAACAACAGGAGAAGTTAAGAATTTTAATCCTTTCATGGAAGACCCAGAAACATCACGGCTCTGGAAACAAGATCCTGTCTATGCACTGCCCCATCCTGCACAAGTCAAAAGTGCATTTTGTATCTAAATCAATTTCTAATCTCTTTTGGATCAGGTGGTAATACACATCTACTTCAGTAGAGAGAATCAATATCTTCATCCAGCAGCTGTTTGCTCCTGCAGTCCAGAGTCCAATCTCTGAGCCCTACCAGAGTCCTATGGTCCAAGACAGGCATCATCTGTCAGAAAGCTGAGGCAGGTGCCAGGACTGCAGTTACACACAGCCCAAGTGAGAAAAGTTCCTTCAAAGTCTCTCTGCTCCACGGCAGAGGAGTGCTGAGCTAGGCATGGATTCTATTCCAGAAAAGATGCTGATGCCACTTGTTTCAGTAGCCTCTTTTCTTGCTTTCTCCCACAGGCAGGACAATCCAGCAGCTTTCACAGAAGGAGTCACATGAAGTAGCTGCCTCATGGAAACCACATCCAAAATTCTCACCAGCCACAAGCTGACCATGACACCGAGGCTGAACCTACCTCAGGCCACCAGATCGTCAGCACTGACCAACAGCCTGGTCACGGGATCCTTGCCCCCATTTACATTTGCATTTCCAGACTAATCCAAGATTAAAGGCAAAGAAGGGATGAGTGGTAGGTCACATGGCATGAGAAAAGCAGAAGCATCTTCACAACCAAAAAGCAAAGCTTTCAGCTCTGAGGAACAGATCACACAGGACAGCAGCACTTATCACACCCACACCCATGCAGATGACTGACCTCTATTAGAGGAGAGCATTTCATAACAAGAGCTCCACTCACACAGCCCACTGTCTGTAGGGAAGGTTTTGCTGCAGCAACAAGGCAGGAGTTGCGGAATCCTTCCTGAAACAGTCATTCTTAAGAGAAGTTGGTGCTCTTATGATGTCACAAAGTCACCAGATCTTTCTCTCTAAGGGGAAACTACCTCTAGAGCTGAAGAAGGACTGATTACTTGATCACCAAACATGCTTTACTTGCTTGAAACTCTCATTGTGTACTTTTTATCCCCTGTAATGAAAAGGAAAAGCTCCCTCCCTCAACCATCCTATTTTCCAGTGATCAAGAACTTCATGGCATTTTGTACATTCTGGGTGCCTTAGCACCTGTGCTGCTTCTTGGTACCTGAGCTGAGGTGGTGGCAGACCACCACAGGAGACCCACCTGCCCCTCAATGCCCTCAAAAATCAACCAAGAGAAACCATTAAGTGAAACTCCTTCAGAATTCAAAGGTAGTATTTAATTTCCTGGGCTTCTGGCACTACTGTCAGAAAGACAAGGAAGTCTTGAATTTTCTCTCTGCTAAATGCTGCTTAAAGCAAGCTTTATATTACGATTTTAGACGTCTTGCCATATTTATTTACAAAGTATCTTTATCCTGTTTAGTTCTCAAATAATTCTTAATTACTCACATGTTACAAAGTCTCATCTTAAACACAAACAAAAAACAACCTCACCTTTCTCTGTAAAGTAAGAAGGAAAGCCTGGAAGAGCTTAATAGAATCCTTCCTGAAGCCTCAGTAGTATACCTGTTTTCCCCCTAAATTTTACTGAATCACTACAAAGTAGAAGTGTACTATTCTTTTAAAAGAAATAACACTTTCGAAGTGACAATGCCAAACTACTTAAGTTTTCTGCCAGCTGCTTTTAAGGCACTTCAAATAGAAAGACTAAAAATCTTTCACAATTCTTGAGCTTCCTTGCAGTTTTATGGCTTCACTACCATATTAGCCAGAGTAAAAGAACCTGAATTAGAAAATTAAAAGAAAACCCCAGAGATGAAACAAATGAAGTTATTTTGCAGGACTACTCTCTACTTAAGAACACAGTTGTAAAGCAGAAGTGTTGTGCACATATCTTTGCTACGGAATGTTTGAAAAAATTAACAAACATCACAGCATGTCAAAAATAACTTGTAGAGAATTAGGCAAAATGACCACCATATTCCCCCAACTTTTCTTCTGAAGGGCTAAGCCTGATAAGGCTTGACTCCAACAAGCTCTGTAATGCAGGTGAAACTCATCCTGTCAGCACTGCAGAACCAAATGTAGGCATTCCTGCTGATGCTGCACAGCCAGAGGGAGCTGCACTGATTGTACAGCACAGGTTCTCATTGCTTCCAGCCTCCCCTCAATCAGCACTCTGGCAATTCCTTCGGCTTCACTTCGCCCAATCATTTCACTTGGCCGAGTTCCTCCATAGAAACTACAATACTGCAAAGTGAGACTTCAGCAATATCCCCAGGACAAGCTGATAACAAACACAAAGACCTGAGATAGCCTGGATCAGATCCATGGTGT
Source organism: Falcunculus frontatus (assembly GCA_013398115.1). Classification (NCBI taxonomy): domain Eukaryota; kingdom Metazoa; phylum Chordata; class Aves; order Passeriformes; genus Falcunculus; species Falcunculus frontatus. Next base: position 807,351 of record VZRV01005012.1, read on the forward strand.
GTTTCCTAAACAGCAAAATCTTCCCCTGCCCCCTTCAAGAGCAAGGTGTGCTGTGCCTTCACAGGAACCTCCCTGCCCAGAGCTTCCTGTAGCTCTTCTCTGCCCTGCCTAGTTCTGCTCAGTCTTTGCTCTGTTAATTGAGGTGGCAATTCAGATTAACCCTTCAGATTAATCCCCAGGTGAGTCTGGTCACTGAGAGGTGCCACATTTTCCTTTCAGCTTCATTTGCTGGTAGTTACAAATAGAACTGTAAGATTTGCAAAATACAAGGAGGAACACTGCATTTAATACCAGCTGTGCAGTTAGATGATTTAAGTCTTGGATCCTAGGACAGGATTTAAAGCCATTTTCAGTTGCTTTCTTTCCAAAAGCTCTTGAAAATGATTTGATACTAGTCTGAGAAAAGGAACATTCTCACTGCTCAGCTGCCTACAGTTTGCTTTTTGTATGACCTGTATGACTAGAGAGCTCTGCACTACAGCTAAGCCAACATTATGCTATAAAAACTTTTGCATAATTTCCCAGGGTTGTTAATGCAGTAGTTAAGACTCCCAGCATTGCTGACACATGGCACTGCCTCCATCCAGATGCCATCAGCAGTTTAAAACATCTTCAGATAAGATCAAATTAACTATGCTTAAAAACCATGACCAAATTTGCCCACTTGCAGGCTCAAATATTGTTCATTCCCTTTTGATATTAAAAAAGTGAAAAACTGACAGCTCTATTCCTCTAAAACAAAATACAGTGGAGGATCACAGAATAAACTGATCATCATAGGAGACATCACTGCAGGGTAACTCAAATGCCTGGAAAATTGTCATGAGAAGGTACAAGTAACAAATCAATGTGAGAGAAATTGCAATGCGGATTTGTGATCCCCAGTGGACTGGTAAAATCAGGGTAAACCAGACATGTTACTACAGAAAACAAGGCTTTAAACAATTTCAGAATTTTCTTGTGTATCCTTGCTTCACTAAAGTATTGACACCTCTTCTCCCTTCTTGGGGCCCAGTCCCTCAGAAGCTTCCTTCTGCTATTTCAAAAGAGCCCTTAGAAAAATAATTCTTGATTGCATTTAACTGCAATATCTTCATTATATAATGACAGTCAACACTTACATAAATCATCAGTTTTTGTGAGCAAATGAAACGCTACAGCTCCTTGTAGAAACCCTGATTACAGGTTTTGCTGCTCCCTCCTAAACCTTTCTTTGAATCTGTTACCCAGAGCTTGCTGTTCTTGTTCAGATGTTGCAGGATCTCAAAGGTTGGCAGAACCAAATTTTAGCAGAAGACAGCAGAAACACATGAACTGACACAGAGAAAATACCCAGTTATGAAATGCCACAGTTTTCATACGCTGGCTTCATTACACCAATGCGGAAAGGTTCAAAGTAGTTACTCAAACACAGCTCTCCAGAGCAGCAGATCAAGGCAACAATACTTGTGTAACAGCACTTTGAGGTTGGCCTGTTTTGTGAGGAAGGTGTTGGACCAGATGACTGTTACAGGTCCTGTCCAACCTTAACAATTCTGTGATTCTATACTCAGGATGTGACAGACATACTACAAATACAGCTCCAAATACCCTTCACCTTTTGCTGAGCTGTGAATGCCATGATTTTTACTCTTAGCTGTTCAGTAAGTAAAATTGAGAATCATCACAAGAACACAGACACTTTTCCTGGGGCAGTGGTAGTGACAACTCTCTCCTAAAGGGTTTTCTGCTGGTTTATGGCTGCTAACCCCAAGGTTGCTCTATCTGACCCTAGAAAACACCAGAGCAAGCAAGAGAAAAGCCTCCCAAAACATCCTGCTATGCAGCTACTGTGAAAGGAGTTAAAGCAAACACTACAGCCATAGACACACAACTCACCAGCCATCCTTTATCTGTCCTTACATTTGAGTATATCTGGTAAAATTTTAGTAGAAAACCATCCTTCTGTTTGTGAGGATGCCCAGAGTAGACCAAGGGAGCCTATCCCAAAAGCTCTACTTACGGATGGGGTTTCATTTCTATGTAGTTCTTGGGAATGAAGCCGTCTTTTCCGTTGAGTTCTGCCTTGTACCAATTCTGATCGCATTCTTCATTCAAAACCTGAAGGAAGGAAGCAAACAAAAATTAAGCTTGAGATACATTCAAGATACAAGCAAAACTGATGAAGGTACCAAGTTATTCTTCCCATTTGTGTTGAGCAGTTTCAATAAAGTTAAACACATTTAAACAACAAATGTAGATAAACAAAGTCCCTTCTTTTTATTTTTTAAGGGGATACTTTTCTTGCTGTAATTTTAAACATGAATGAAAGATCAGGAGTCATAAGAGAGGAGCCACATGAAAAGGTAGTTTTAAAAAGCACAAATTGATTCTTCAAAGCGTATTTGCTCTAAGAACTTCGATGCCTTATTTTTCATTGAATTTCTGTCAACTGGTACAGTGCAATAGGCAAACCCGGTACACTGACTGAAAGCAGTCTCTCCAACATTGTATTATGTTCTGTAAGTAAAACCATGCTAGTGTTTGAAACTACCTCTCCTCAAGACGACTTTATTTTGTGTTGGAAGTAAACACCTCAGAGAACCCGCTCCCTTCCCTTTAAGATTAAACAGCACAACTACGCTTTTCCTCGAGCACTTTCATTTCTTCTTGGCTTTCTCAGGAGGATCCAACAGAACGCTAGATCTGAGTTAAAAAAATAAAAACTTAAGAGCCTTAAGTCACAAAAGTATCACATGATTAGCATTGCCTGAATGCAGGAGGATGAGGAAATGCAAAGAGAAAGAAACATGAATGCAGATCCAGAGATCACAAACTACACACACACAGTTATGGTGAAGATATCTACCAAACCCTCAAATTAACTCTTTTGCTATGCCATTATGTTTCTTTATTTCAAGGGTGGTGAGAGGAAATTAAAAAAAAAAAAAGAGAGAAAGTAAAAGCAAACAAGAATTTGCAAGTGCATGTCTTATTCTTACAGCTGATGGGAGCGCTTCAGAAAATTAAAGATTGGTGCTTGCTGCCTTTCAAAAATATGTGACACACCAACACCCTAAATCTGCCTCACTGCTGACTGTATGACAGAGGAAAACCTCAAAACCTACTGAAATGAAATGTGGCAAAGGAAAGAGATAGCAAAACGTGAACCTCCTCAGTGAATTACAGTGGGTAATAGTTACTTGGATGTTCCTTAACTCCCAAGGGAAGAGGCTGATGGGATGTACATTCCCCAGACCAGCACTTCCACTGGGGAACTAGCACAGCAGCAGGGCCACATCTACAGAACTTTAGGTGAGCAAAGATATCCATCTTTACCTGAAGAGGCTTTAACACTTAAAAGATCCCAAGTACTTTCATACGGATGAAAATACTCAAGTTGTCTTTTGTGCAGTTACTTCTTTGGGCTTCCATGTATTTATTTACAAGCACTGCTCCAGCATGCACAGCAGAGTTCAGTCATTTCACTGGGATAATCTGAGCACAGGTCATGAGCAGTTCAAGCGTGGCTCTGTTACAGGCTCTGAGGTAAGAGCTCACACATGGAGAGTTGCCCTGGATCAGCTCATGGATGCTGGACTGCCTTTGAGCTGTGGGGACAGTGATCTGGGCAGGGACTGATTCCTCCTCAGCATGAAATACAGGGAGAAACACCAGCAGGAGTTCTGGGATACTGAACAGGGACGACAGAGATCAAAAACAGTCGTGGAAAAAAGTGAATTGCATAGAGACCACGGAGGGCATAAGCTGAAGCCCAGATATATAACTCAGTCATAAAAAGATTTCAGCACACAGCTTCCAAGAATCAGTAATTTGGGGCTGTTCTGCAACTCAAGCTGCCTTCACTAGAGTCCTGCACAATATAACACAACTCAAACACAACACATTTTAATATCATTTCTAATAAACCGAATCTTACACAATGGTGTGCATTCCTTTATCAGAGGTACCCCCCATGAGCTTTGATAAGCTCATGTGCTACAGACTTGTTTCATCACCATCAGCGAGAAGTTAAGGGATCTGGCAGTCTGTTCTTTTTCCAGAAAGAATGGGTAAATTGTAGTTTCATCTGAAGGACACTGCCACAGTTTTGTGGGTTTGGCAGTAGGTATCAAAAAATTATCAGAAATTCTAATGCCCAAATGTAAATTATTTTAATGAGTTTTATCTTGCTCTGAAGATATGCTAATAGATTTGGAGGAGCCAAATCACATCGGGCTTGGGGTACTCATTAATGACTGGCCTGAAGCCAAATGCCAGCGAGGGAGCAGTACTGAGGAATGCATTAAGTTTTGTGACAAGAGTGAAAAATAGCTGATTAAAGGCAGGGTAAGGTAACTGCCTACATATCTGCACCTCCAACCTGTTCAGGGGACTTCTGCTGTAGTGATGAGCCCTTCACAGCTCCTCTCTCAGCGGCTTTGTTTGCTCCCAGGACCTTTTCCTGCCTCACACCCAGGCTGACGTTATCTTCCCAGCCCGTTGTCCTTTCTAGGATCATTTTAACGAGCTGTCACAGCTCCATTCACACCCTGGCAGGCAGCCAGGGATCCATGCCCTGTGTTATGGACCAGAGAGCTCATACACACACTCAGCCAGTAAACATCCCTGGGTTCCCCTTTCTGGCTCTTCCAGAGAGAACAGAACACACAGTTTTCTTTCCAAAGCTCCGTGTTCCCATATCATTTCAGCAGGAGTCATCTCCACAACACACATCTACGAAATCATTTTTTCTGACAGTGTCAGACACCCCTGGAGCTGCTCCCAATGCTTAGCCAAGCAAAACTGACTTGTACTGAAGTGCCTTAAATTCAGGACAACTTTGCAGTCACATGAACAAGGCTGGAACTCTGGTAGCTCCTATGAAGTTATGGAGCTATTATCATGAAAACTGCAGAACAGTCCTGTAAAATTTCAGCTTTCAAAAAAAATTATGCCACTAACACCCTTTAGTGAAATGTAACTAAAAAGTAAGTCAGGAACACACAAAGGGATTTTGTGCATTGGTGTATCCGCCTTTGATGTTTACATCTGACACTGCTCTCGTCTTTTAAATCAAAAATCCACTGAAGTGAAAGAACTGACTTTAAGTAATTAAACAATTTTACTGCAAAATGTTTTATGAAAAGCATCCAGTAAATCTATCTATCCTATACCTCCAAGTGATTTCCAGATAATAAATCATATTAAAATTTATCATCTGGATATTAAAACACAGTGCTATGCCTCTAAGAAAAATAATGATTCTTAACTGAACCACAGTAAGATTTCCCTGGACTTACCAAAACTACAAAATTTAATCTAAGTACCACATGCATCACTGGATTTTGCTTTAAATAATTCGCCAAGTACAAAATGAAAACACAGATGAATTAAGTAACAAAATGAAACTTTAAAGATTCACTGCTCCAAACTGCACAGCCTTCAAGGTCTGCAAAAAATCTGAAACATTTTTAGCTCAACTGTTCAAAACTGCTGCTCTTTGGGTAGGTCAAAACCTAAAGTGTTCCTCTGCATCCAATCCCATGGCTGCCATAAATCTAATCAGGTCTGTGCCAGAGTGACTCTTCCTTTCACACTGGGGCATCTGTGCCTGAGAGGAGGAAGGAGGAAGGATATTTTTATCCCCTCCATTTGAAGCCATGCTGCCATGTGATGTCCTCAGCCCGCAGTCAGCCCTGGTTTACAGTAAGAGTGGCTCAACTGTGCCCGGCAGTTTCCCAGTTTGATAACAGCTCTTATCAACAAAAGCCCATCTGTTCCCATGGAAATGGAGAAGAGGCACCGAGGAGGAGCTGCACAGCAAGGCAGTTCCCAAGTTTTAGCTAGAACAGTTCACACACAGCAACCATCCCCAGTCATGTTCAATTCCATACCTAGCGAGCATTTCCAAGCACATCCTTGGGAATTGTACACCAGTCTCAAATCTCTTAAAACCAAACCACTTTCAGGAACACACAGGCACTAAATTGGAACATAACAAGCAGATCTGGCTCAGCTCTCAAGCTGACACCCATATGCAAACATGAAACTAAACATAATGCCTCGAATGTTATGTGCTGTGAATCTAGCCAAATTAATCAGCATGCTTCAGTTTTGGAGAGACTAACCCCAAAAAACATATTCAGAGAGGGCTCTGAGTTTAGACTGAAGCTCCTCTTTTTCCTGAATGCCAAGGTTTTGGGATTCTTGCTGTGCTAACTGAAACAAAGTGTAACACAACTGTTGCAGTAGCACCTGTTACTGCCAATGTGGTTTTTCTCCTCCACAAAGTCACACTGACAATGCCACAAAGAAAACAATGCAGTATATTAAAAACATTCCCATAGTCAGAAGAATCCAAGGAAAGCACCCACGACACTCAAACTAGGGCAGGAATTAAAATTTACTAAGTGAACAAACGTTTCAAAGGCAGCAATTCTGCAACTGAATTTCTAAGCCTGGAAATTACTTGTCCCAGGATGGAATGGCCCTTGGGAGGAGGGTTCTCACCCTCAGCAGAGGTGCTTTAACACTGCTTTTCATTCCAGAGAAAAAGGGCTCTTTTTCTGCTCCGAGAGTTACAAACTAGATATAAATCAGCAAGTAGAAACTTCTTCAAGGGAAACTATGTCTGGATTCAACAAAGCAAGTTCACCGCAGCCCAATATAAAACATTTTTGTTCTCTGCAAATTTATTGTAAATGGCACCACAGGACATTCAAATTAATCATCTCTTCGGGGTTTTGCAGAGACAGCCCAAGACATGGCCTGGTCACCTGCAGCTCCTGTCTCATCCTTGTGTTGATCAAATGAATCCTCCTCTCTCCGGCTGCATGTCACCAAGGTGGCTGTGAGGCAGGAATTTCCTTTTCTTAAGGAAACCTGGGGAAATCTGCACATCAAAATGGCATTGTGACTCAGACAAGGCCAAATCAATTTTCTTTTCTTTTCTTGATTTACTCATCACACACAGTACAGTTAATTTTAACTGCAAACTTTCCATGCAAAAAGATACCCTGGACAATTAGGGTGACTCAAGAACACGTAACTGCTAAAATATTTTAGCCTTTTCCTTAAATTCAATTTATCATGGTAACACATAGGAAATGCAAAACATTCACATTTTTCAGAACAAAGCCCAAAGTACCACGTTTGGACATGCTTTAAGAAGACTGCATACTTGTTCTCTAGGTAGATATAAAAAGCTGTGGAAATGCTTAACAACCACTGAGCAAATGTTACCGACAACAGCCAGAGAAAGATTGTTTCTTAAATTGCACTCAACTACCAAGCATTATAATACAATACCTAAATAATGGATGTAGATTGCACTATAATGCAGTAATGTGTTATGGATACAGGTTTTCATTCTCGCTCGCCCCAATTCCCATTATCACTATAGAAACACTTCTTCCACCCACAGCTTTTTAAAGGCACAAGAAGAGCACAAAACACAAACTCAAAAGAAAGTAATTTCAGAAAGTCTCCCCACCACAACAAAGTCCAGGGGTCTTAGGGGTCTTTCTTCCCCACTCTTCAGTGGTGCTTTTGTCAGAAGCCTTATCTGAAGTGATACTGCTGCTACAACACACATGGACTTCGCACACCCACAGCCTTTACCACAACAGCCAAGCAGCTGGAAGCAGGAGTCCAGAAGAGGAAATTTTGAGGCTTTTCAAAGCAGAAGGCTGATGTCTGGGTTACCAACTGCTGTCTTTAGTTTCCTTGAAAAGAAATTATGTCTAAGTTATTTTAATTCATCTTGAAGGAACCTGGAAATTCCTCCAAAGTAAAATACATGACAAAGCTGAGAGACAACAAACCAACAATAAAGTCACAGGACAAGGCCACTTTAGGGTCTAAGCTTCTCTTTCCAAACGCTAAATAATATTGTCCTCCATATCTGCTGCACAAACTACTCACCACTGGAGGTTTGTGCAATATAAACATTTATAGATAAATTCAGGATTACCCTAAACTTCTGAAAGGGTTGTTGGGGAGAAGTAGCTGGGTAAGATTACAGGAAATGATGTTATTTTTAACTGCATGAGATAAAGACAAGTTGTCACTACAATTCCATGCAATATTTCACTATGCAAAACTCAAATCCATAGGAGCACTGACTAAAGTGGTCAAGAAATCCACAGCTGCACTGGCTGGCAGCACAGTAAAATCTGCTGTAACAAAGAAAAGTCCAAAGAGAGGACTGGAGCAAGGAATTAGTATTCAAACTTTTACAAAACCACCTTTTATATTTTTTTGTAGGTAACACGAGAATACTTGAGACAACTTTATGTTAGCTGAGGCACAATCAAGTCTAGCCACAAGGGCAGAACTCAGTACAGACTAACTCACCCTGCCTCTCAGGCCTTGCCAGTCTGGTACTACCATGTCCCCTCTGGCAAAAGTCTTCAGTTGTGAAGAGTTATTTATTTAAGATAACAGGAAAAAGAGAAGTAAAACCAGAACAATCTAGACAACTTTCCCTATGGCTCACCTTTTTTGGTTCATGTGGCACAAAGACGGGAGGAAAAAACCCAGTATTTTAAAGTATACTGCAGTGAGCTCCAAAATGTCTAATGGAGATGCTGGACAGAGTCAGTAAAGTTCAAGAAACTTTGCCACAGGTCTCGCATTCCTTCTGTGTAGGAAGTTTCCACTAGCACAAACACACAGAGGTAAAATGATAACAAATGTGCCAGTTCTGCCTCTGCTCTTGAGGTGGATAGAGAGATGTCAGCCCCAGTGACTACAAAATTCCCTTCAAATTAGTCCTCCCACTATACCACCTGTATAAAGGTTAAGCTGTAGATACCACAAATAGCCTATTTTCAAAAAGGTTGATGGAAAATCTCCCTAACAGAAAGCATGGCAGCCTGCAGCAAAAAATCAGTATTAGTGATTTTACAGTTCAAACAGAAATAGTTTTACAGAGCTTGAAGTAGCTACAGCTCACATTCTAATTAGGCTTCCTACATCTCAAAGACCCCCAAGTGTTTCCAAAACAGCAGGGACTCTCAGAAGTGAGATTCATTTTATGTTCAGCAACTTTAATGGTACTTAAGTGAACACTAATTCTGACAAACTTCATAATATAAGGACTACTTCAACATTTGATGCTGCAAGGAACGCACGGTCTCATTCCAGTGCCTGATCAAAATGGAGTGCAAACCAGTAAAAAGCTTGTTAGCACAGCCTGAGCTCCACAGCTTGGCTCGAACATGTGGAGAGCAGAATGCTCAGGGATTCACAAGAGCAGTTTCTTAAAAAGAGGAAGGGGAGTGTTGTTTTTCCCCGACAGACCAAGGGTTAGTTTACAGTCACTAAAGACCAGGATCAGCCGCCTTTTATAACGAGCTGTAGTGCTCAGGATGTTATCACGGAAACAGAAGACAAAACATCCTTCCTTAATCTCAAACCCAATCCAGACCAAATTTGGAAGCCCCGAAGAGCACAGCATTCGGTCTGCTTTCTGTTGTGCGGTGTGAATTAATTCACTCAGGTACTACTAGGGATGGGTATTTACTTGCAAATGAGTTATTCACTGAGGTTTTATTTAGCATTGCTTAATTTAGGATTAAACAAGGTCCCAGAAAACCACCATTGGTGAAGCACAAACTGAAGAACAGGTCACATGCTGAAGCCTAGAGAGCTTTATGCCATCCTCCCTCTTCTTTACTGAGGAAAGAAAACAGCTTTGAATTCTGAGTACAAACGTGCTCTATCTGGGAAAGGTTCAAAATCCAAAACCAGACCCCAAAATAACCCAAATGCATATATGCACATGTCTACATAAAGAACAGAACACACATTGCCTTAAGCACCTAAATAAACCCTCAATTTTGAGAAGAAAAATTTTGAAAGAAGTCTTTTTAACTACTGGTCAGAGTAAGGTCTCCTGGTTTCTATTCCTATATCTGCTGCTAACACCAGTGCTATAAATTCCAGGCCATCTTACAAGGGGTATTTCGAGCTGCAACTTCAAGTTTAGCAACATGGACACCAAGCATAAAACATCAGTTGTCATGTGCTCTAGACAACCAAACTACAACCTTTCAGGCCTTTAATGAAATTGTGAGGCTTTTGTAAGAGCTCTTGGCACAAGCTCTGAGGGAAGAAGGCTGAAAGTCACTAACAGAAAATAATAAAAAAGAGCTATCAAACATTCCAATGAGAGTGTTTCAGAATTGCTTTCGAGCTTAACAGAGAAACAGCAGAAATATCAGCAGTGGCCTTGTGACAGTTTGCAAGCATATCAAAATTATTCATTTCTCACTTTCTGCACTTCTCTCATTATGCTGGCTCTGTTGTAAGCCAGGACTTGATAGTGTGTCTCAAAACAAAAACTGAAAAAGGTAACGAAGAACAAGCAATCATAGCATGAGCTTGTCCTTTTAGAGCTTTACAATACAAATGAAGCTGGTCACTCCAGTAAAATTGGAAATACCCCGGGGAAATACACATGCCTGACAGCCCAGAGTTCAGACATTCACTGCTTGCAAAACCCATTGGTCACCTGCTTTGCACAACAATTTTACTTGAATACCCAGGATTGCCTACTTCTATTTGCATGTGTCCTACTTTGTCCTGTTATCTCTCACTAAAACGCACCGCTGGAGAATGAATTTCTCACAATCTCAGGAAGAAGGAGATACACCTGTCCCGGAGACAGGGACAATTCCTCCGATTGTACAGCAGAGGCAGAACCAGAAGGCAGAGCTTTTGGCTGACTGTCCCACATGCTGCCTTTGAACACACCACAGTCAGGGACCAAAACATTCACTAGAGGACAAGGGAAGGTTTGCACGAAACACAGGATAGTGCATCAGTAACAACCAGCCTTGATCACCTCATGCTTGGTACCCCAAACCTCTACAGATACAAAATCCCCAAAATTCCTCTGTCAAGAATGAAAGATAAAAAATGCTGAAATTAGGACAGCTGTCCTTTCTGTTCCAAATGGAGGGTGTGTACCATTACCTCTGCTACACTTCAGTGCCCACGAAAGCACCAAACCCAACACTCCATACCAGTACTTTTAATTACTGCTTTTCCTAGCACACAAACTCAACAACTTACCTATCACTTTTGATTAGATAGGAACAGTTATTTGTGGAGTGACATCCAGCAACTGCTTCATGTAGGTCATTTTCCATCACAACCATTCTAATGCTTATACACAACAGAGGTGCTATGATGTACAGAAGTAACAGCAGGTAAAAGTCCAACAGGATGTGTTAAGGGAGAAAAACTGATTAGGAACACTCAGCATCCTGCAAAAATACCACACCACATAAGGCACCTTGACCCCACTGCTGGAAAAGCTGGGTGGGAGGAACAATGATTATTAGTGGGACAACCTGGACTTAATCTTTGATCAGAAATTCAGGGTATGTGATCAGAGGGCAGTTTTGCAGCAGCTTTGTGGACATCAAACTACAATGCTCCCCAGCCACAGCCTTACATGCACTGAGTGGAAGAAGTACTTTGCATGATGGGCAGGTATTACAGCCCTGTCTGTACAGCTGAATATGAGGTGACATCACTTTGATTTCAACCAATTTTCCACTGTAATGTTTAGGGTATTTTCAGAGGAACTGATACCAATTGAGTTACCCCCTGTCCTGCATTGGTGCAGCTGATTATTTCTGCCTACGACTCTGACAGCTCATTGATCCTTGTTGAACATCTTGCTGTTTTCACATTTCTTCAAATCATCATGACAAGAGGTGTCACCCAAATGAGGTCACTCTGCCTGTAAAACAGACTGACAGTGGCAGTGGACAGAGTTCAAGAAGCATTTGGACCATGCCCTCAGGCACATGCTGTGAGTCAGGCACATCCTGGAGTTGTCCCCTGCAGGGTCAGGAGCTGGACTTGATGATCCTTGTGGGTCCCTTCCAACTCAGGATATTCTATGATTCTATGACAGGATTGATAACCCAGGATTGGTAAGTGGTAAGTGTGAGTGACTAACAACACGATGTACTTTGAAAACCTGGAAAAAGTTAAAAGAAAAAATGTACATGCCTTGCACTGACAACCAGACAATTTGGTGAGGAGCAAACCACATACCAACGCTACAAAGCAAAACTGAGGGGGAAAAAATGTAAAGGTTATCCAAAACCCAATTACGTTTCTGTGGGAAGTACAATTAGAAACATTATCTACTGCATTTTAAAACACACTAAGAAAAGATACAACCCCATAAAGGCCTTAAAAAAAAAAAAAAGAGTTCAAAGTACCAACTTTCAGTTTTTGTGTCTAAAGGAAGCAAATTAACTTGAGCTGCAGCTGCTCTGTTTTTTCCAATGAAAAAGCTATTGCAAACACATGAGCAAAGAGTCCAACATGTTTCCAAAGATGAAAACAGGCAGATTTCTGCTATTAACGACAGTAATGGAAGTAAGAGGGGGGTCAAAAAAGGCTTTCAGTGCAATTGGCATACATTTACAAGACAGAAAACTTTAATTTTTTTTTTGCTAAATGCATGGTTTTGTTTAAAATGTTTTATTACAGTATTCAGTACACATTCATTTCACACTGCAAACAAGTTAACAGAGCAATAAAAACCTTAACTTTGCTTCATCTGGTTTTAAAATTTAAAAGCTTTAGGATTCTACTAGCATAGATTCTTATTTAATATTGATTAATATATTACAGCATTGTAAATTTTGCAGAATGTGAAACAGTCTTACTCAGCTCTTTGTAAGGAAGATTTCAGGAATGATATTTGACAACTAATTATCTACAGGACAAAGTTTCCTAGGTTAATTACACCTGATAGGACATACTGAAAATATATTTGAAAAAAGCTATGCAACACTGTAGTTATTTTGATAGTACTGAACTTTTGTACATCTCTGACTTATGGTCCTCAGAATCCAGACTTATGGTCCTCAAATCCTCAGTCATGCCTTGAAAGGCACAAAAACTTATTCTACTAAACAAAGAGCTGTAAGCCCAAATTTAGCTGATTTAAGCCTTTATTCAGGAATGAGGATATTTACAGGCATCTCTCAACACAGTCAGGAATCAAACTGTTAATACTGCACACATCTTGACCTTGGAATTAACCACCTTACTTGGGAATTCAAACTTCTGAGCAGGAATTCCTACCCAACTCCAAACTCGGAGGCCACACTCTCAGTTTGGGGTGGCTCCAAGTTTGGCAGCAGCTCTGTGAGCTGGTTTATGCAGTGGCTGCACCCTCCCACCTGTGCTCCAAAAAGTGGGAACAGGCACCTGTTCAGTTCCTCACACTGGAGAACTGATGTGCAGAAGATTTTAGGGAGGTGCTGTATTTCTCACCTGCCTGGTTGGCTCCACAGAAAGTGCAGGGCATAGCCCTGGGAGTGAAGCAACAGAGGAGACGGGAAGGAAAGGAACAGGGCAGGACTGCTGGAGTGGGCACTGCCATGAAGGAAACGTCCTTGTTCCAGTTTCAAAGGACACAAATTCTCCCCAATTCTTGCAGCAACCCACCCCAAAATGTACACATGCAAGAACAGTTCCATTTGCTCTAAGATTTAAACACAGCAGATCAGGGGAAGAAAGGAACAAGAGTTCAAGAAGGATAAAGTGGGTAGTCCTGCTCTGGGGCAACAAAAATTCAGAACTCACTGACTGCAAGTGGGAAGAAGGGAAATAGGGAAGCAGGAGTGAGTGACTCAGCCGAGACCTAGATGTATTTGTGCTTTCTGATGACAGGCTTACTTGGACAAGTGTTAAGACTGTTTTTTTCAAACTGTATTCGAGCTGGAAACTTTAACGGATAAAGATGGAAAGGAGAGTCAGCTCAGCCATACCTTCCCGTCAGCCAGGCAGGTTAAGCCAACTGATCCTGGCAAGACACATCTCAAGACTTCTGCAGCATAGACAGAAAGAACTCAAGACTTCATGCATGAAACAGCTCTAAAGTTCAAGGACACACAAGAAATGCTGGTGGGCTCATCCATCAAGTCTCTTTTTGTGCTCTGTACTGTCAACAATGACAGCTGCTGGTCCTTCTGACAAGTTTAATTCTTTACAGGTTACATCACCCACGTGCAGAGCAAAAGTCATCCCTTCCATCCTACTACACATTGCAAAACTGCATACAGGAGAAAGCAGGGCTTTTATGGTGTTTGAAATTAGATGTTAATACCGGTGCACAAACCTCAAACCTTTTAGATACAGAACATCAAGAGAGTGCTGACTGCAACAACCTCTCTGCACCAACTGAAAAATCAGAATTTGACAATCAGTATTTACTAATTTCTTTCACACCTAAGACCCACATGGACTTTTCTGCCAGTCCCCGGGGCATACTCTGCAATTTGCATTTGAAAGTACAGAAGAAGGAAAAGCCCACGTTCCACTACCCTGAGACAGCTGCCCCAAATGTCACCACCACAGAGGTCAGACCCCAGCTGCAAAGACTCATCACTGGCCAATGAAGCTCAAGTTGCCATTTCCTCTTAGCACCAAAAAGGTTTTACAGCCTTAGTGATCTAAGAATAGTATTATCACCATCTATTTGAACTGCATTTTCCCCAACTTCAAAATACATCCTGACCACCCCATCCATGCATTTCAATCCCCATCCTACTGAAAAAGTGTAATGAATGGTGTTGAAATCTAATTTTGAGACGAAAAATGAAAATTACTTTTAAAAGGACCACACAGGATTTTCTGAGCAATTGTTGCAAAGCAACAGTGCCAAAAGATCCTGGGCAGGGTCTGAGAACCCCTCCACAAACTACTGTCAGTCTGTGCAAAGAAGCCTCTTGAAATACATACCTATAAAATAAGTATGTTTCAATATAATATATTTCAATATAATAAACATATAATTAAATATATAAAAATATATTTTCCTATTGTTGTTAGGATGGGCAACAGCAGTTGCACCTGCACCTTTGAAAAGGCATAATTTAGCTTTGGCCAAAAAATTTCCCAGGCTTATTGATGGAGAACAAAATTATATAAATGCTTGTGGGATGGAAAGACAAAGATTTTTATTAAGCAGACTTCACACACAAAATGGAAAAGAATAACTAGTGATAGTTAGACCAGAAAATAGTATTTAAAGTAATCTAGAAAGCCTCATTACTTTTCTACTGTGTTATGAAAAATCATCATCCAATCTCCACGCTGTATGAGGCGTTCAGATGCAAGGCTTACTGCAGCTGCCTTACACCAACAGACACCACAAATTAAAGACTTGCCTCATCAATCCAGGGCTTCAACAACTCTGTTTGCTAGAATTTTGTGCAGGAGTCTTATGGATCTTGTTTATAGAGCCAACCTCTGCCTCAAAGGGACTGCAATCTATGCTCTGCTTTGCCAAGAACCAAGTTCAGGGGAGAAAAGAAGAAAAGCTTTGTGTTTGCCACAGGAAGGGTTCACTGTGCTCATTTGAATTATCCTCCCCTTACAACAGAGGAGATATGATTCATATCAAGTGTCAAAGTCAACGAATTCTCAACATCTTTATTTTTCCTTCCACCCCTGACAGCTTCTCACTGAAGTTATTACTGGAGGAGTGTCACAGCTACAGCTCCTACCTCACCATCTATTCCCCCTTCCTCCTCCACTACCCCAAATGGAACAGGCTTGCTATCGCTGAGCCAGCTCATGCAATTCTTTATTCTTTGCAATTTCCTACCTCTCATTTGAAAAAACAAATACTTCACTGTTATCTAAAAATATATTAAAACATTGCCAGCAACTCAGCACTTAAAGCAAAACAACCATCACCACCCAGTGTGAATGCACAATAGAAGTAGCATTTTTGGTAAGGCAAATTTTTAAGGAGTTCTTGAGAACAGCAAGAAAAATAACTCAAGTTACAAAAAGAAAGGGCTGTTTTGCCATCATGAGACTTGGCCAAATACACAGCCCCAGGGCAGGAATGGAGACTGTCATCCACGACAGCTTGCGGTGGCTGATCCAACTTGGATGGGAGGGCACCCAGCATAACTGCTTTATATCAAACCAAAGACGACCTAAGCTTAAAAAAAAAAAAAAAAAAGTAAACTCCCACACAAGTCCAAAAAACCAAGCCAAAACAAAAAAAAGCCACCGAACACAAAAAACCCCAAAACACAAAACCATGACAAAACCAAACCCAAACCTCACCAAACCCTTGTCCAGTTCACAGTGCAACTCTACAAATGTCTGTGCTACCACAACATGAGTGACACTCAACACAGAGTGTCCTGTGTGTAAAGCTCCGACATGTCCCCAAGACAGCCATTCCGCAAGAGGAATGACAGAGCTAAGTTCAGCTTCTCCCTGTATTTTCTTCCCTCCAGCCATTCATTCTCACCCCTTACTCTCCACCCCCACGCTCTGCTGGTCAAAGTGTTTGAGGAGTTAGTCAAGACAGGACAGGGTGAAAATAAAAAAAACAAAAAGCCAGACATCATTTTCAAGGGCTCAATTTTTTCCAACTTGCTCAGTCTCAGTGGAGCTCGGTCACTTGGGTGAATTCTATGTCCAGAGAGCACAGGAATTACAACTAGAGGAGAAGCTCAAGTGGTCTCTGTACTGCACAAAACAGTAAGGCCTGATTAGAGTCAGACACTCCAGGCAGTTGAAGTTCCAGGCAGCAACTTCAGTGATGTTCCAGCATCGCACATTCCCTCACAACCAGGTGTAACAATATACACCGCTGTACAGAAAGGCACCATTTAGATGACCTATAAAAATAACAGACCAAACACAGGAGGAGAAGGAACTTGCTTCTTCTTTTCCCAGCTTCAAAGCACTAACACATCTTTTCCCCTTTCTCCAAACGTAGCTTCAGAATGGGAACTGGCAAATATGCTCTGTGTTCAAAGATGACTAGTAGAATAGTCAGAGCAATATCCAAACGCTTTTAAAAGAATTCCCTACACTATCTAATCTAGAACTCCATCAGTGTAGTACAATAAAATCTCAATTATCCTATGAATCTGTTCAAACAGGAGTTACAGTAAAATACCAATCTCTTAAAGCCAGAGAATCACATTTGCTTTAAAACTCCCACCATAGCAGCTGTCCTTTTGCTTTCTTTTCATTTCCAGGCCTGAAGAAGCAGTACCACTTGTTTCATAATTGATGTGTAGAGAGGACAGAGCTTCCTCCCCAGGTTTCAGACAAAGAGCTCTTGTAATCTTCAAAGTCCACCTGACAATGTTTGTTCAGTAAAACATGTTAGCCCCACACAGAAAAGTCTCCTCTGTCACAGACTACAGAGTTAACCCCTTACAGTCAGTTAAAAGTGAAACAACTTGCCAGTAACAAGAGTGAAGCTGTAGATAAGGAAAAACCAGGGAATTTTGTGCTCCAATTGAGTTGTCCCTTCTGCATTTACACTGCCCAGCTACATATTTTCCAGCATCTTGCATTAACTTCTGTGTTCTTGTAAGAAGATGAGGAGACACTCCATGAAGTTTTATATTTTTGTGTGTCAAACACTGAGACAAAGCTCTGGAAAAGTCTATTTCGTTTCAGAAAAGCTAGTAAATAAAATAATTCTGACTTATCAGGAACTAAGAATTTCCCAAAATTTTGAACTGTAATAACCACTACTAATTTGTTGTCATGTGTGAATTGCATCCTTTGTAACTCAAAAGAGTTGATTTATGCAACATTTCAGACTCTCTGTTAAGACAAAAAATCCCAAACAAAAATCCCCAACAAACTCAACCAAAAAAAACCCCCAACCAACAAAGTGTACGACTCCAAGTAGCAAAGTCTTTAAGTGCTTTACTATTTCAGGATAAAATAAACATATAATCTGAAGTTTGTAGAACACACCTCAGCCACCTTTTTTCCCTACATTTTTTGTAGCTGTTGAAAGGGTTAAAGCCAGGACATTTTCAAATCTAGAGATTAAGTGTAATGAGATCAAAATAATAAGATTACCATAATCTGCCTCACACACATAGCTAGGATCAGCCCTAATCTCTTCATTTTGAGACAGATGGAAAAAGCATGAAATCAGAGATAACAGGAGGCCAATTTCCTAGAATCGGCAGCTTTGCAAGGTTCACTATAGCTGTAAGTCAATATTTTGCTAGATTTGTACCTATTCAACCAATTCTAATATAACATATTGGACAGGAGAATCAGGCATCTCTAAATCCATACTACATAAACAGTAAGTAATACACCAGTGTAATTTTAATATATTGCCGAATATTAAAGACTAATTTACTGAGACTGCAGCCACTACCATTCCCAGATACTTTAACTGAGAATGCAACGAGTAAAGAGCCAACCATTCGAAAAACAAAGATGTTAAAACTGCGCATGACCAGGGGCTGCTCATTGATTTTTCCTATAGAGTGGATAAACACGAAGTAGCAATTTGCATCTGTGACCACTCTGACAGAAAGCAGGCGCAGGAAGGGACAGTTTTAACCTCACTTTAAGACAGTATTGAAGAGATGTAGTGTGGAACCATCCCTTAACTCTTCTTTCTGCTGGATATAGGCAGGGGGGAGAGGGGAGCTATGAAATAGCCTCAAATATACAAGAGAGTGGTTATGGTAGCTACTGTCCTCCTACCTTGGTGGAAGCTGGCCAAGAATCAACAACAGGGAAACATAAGGAAAAAAAAATAAAAAAAGAAGAAAAAAAAGAAAAGCATGCTGGATTTTAGCACTAAATAGGATCAGGATGATGCCTTAGGATTAAGTAACACTGCTAAGGGAAACAGAGGTAAGCAAGAAACCATCCAAGGAATTAAAAACAGACTGATGGTGGTAAGATAAATGGAAAATTGTTGTTTAAGCAGTTAAAAGATCCTAACTTTTTCCCAGAAAAAAACCAGCCCTATGCTGCAGGACAGCAAAAGCCTCAGTCTCTCTAAATCAGATCCTGCAACACGACACCTTTGAGGTTCCTTGTGACGATGTGACGGTTTAGCAGCGCTTTAAGACAGTTATGCAAAGACATGAGAAAGGAAAAAAAAAGTGTCACAAGATCCAATCTCTTACTGAGCAGGTTCACCTGTCAGTTCAGACTAATTACTCCATAACTCTCAGAGCACAGTTCCCATTCATCTGCTCTTGGCCAGTGATTTTACAGTATGTCTTAATTCAGCCCACAAAAAGCCTGCTCACACTCTCACAGCTCTCGTGATCTTGTATTGTATTATATAGACACAACCACAGTTAGGAATTTGGTCGGTCTTCACACAAAGCTCTTCACTGCCTCAGCCCTGCCTGTACATATGCAGAACTTGCTGCCCCATCTCTTATCTGCTCATTTAAAATGTTAAATTTAACTCTCCTTTGTGGGGAAGACATGCAAATCTGCCATAAGCACTTATCACCCATTTCATTTTGGGATGGCTCCCTGGGGAAAGCCAGAAGAGGAGACCCGATCCCATCAGTTCTGCAGGGCTGCACCAACAATTCCATCCTCAAAAAAGAACAGCAGCACCAACAGTGTAATTTTATCCTCTTGGCAGAGATGAATTTTTGCTATCAGAATCTTAATCCAACTGCATGTAAACAAACCCTTGTTAAAACAAGACACTTTTCATAACTAGATTAGAAATTCAGTTATAAAGCAGCATTGACTAAAATAAAGAGAAATTAATGAAGCTTATCTTTCCCTGTACAAATCAAGGCAATTTCAGTGCATAGAGCCAACAACATTTTGGCTCTGTGTGACATAAGAGCTGTTTTCTACAATATAAAAAACACCGTTCAAGGCATTTAAACCACTAATTTCCGACTGAGGAACTGCAATGATATTTATCAGAGATTTGTCACCTGCAGAGTGATGGTTTCAATCAGTGCATTTTTGATTAAGTTTATTTAATGTTTTTACTGACTTATGTCTAGCAACATCTCGAATCGAAGAGGAAAGGAACAGGTACTCAGTCTCGCTGATTTTCGGAGCGAGAATATTTAAGAGAAAAGGGAACTCTCCTCGTTTTCCTGTAACTGCGAAGCTGTTCCCACTTCCTTGCTGCTAGTGGGACACGCACACACAAGAGGAAGACACTTGCAAATGGTTTTTGATCTGAACGTTGAACATCATCTGACTCATTCCTGTCCCATTTGCATAATGCAAAGCACCCCAAGAGCCTGCAAACCTCTCTGAGTGTAGGTGAACAGATCAGACCACACCGGAGGCAGTTTGCACCATTGGCTCTAGAACACTAAACTCACTCACAAATATTTCACAGGATGTCTCCAATCTCACCAAACAGAACCAAACGAGGAGAAAAGAGATGAAGCTTTGCTGTACAACATTACATGAGCACCAGTGATTTCCCTGCTCATGTAACACTGAATGGGGGAGAAGGAAAGGATAATCAAGAGGCCATTTAATGCAGAAAGATTTTTAGGGGACTTGCTTTTAAAGGCCTGAGAGGGAACACTGCTGTTTCCTTGCACCCATGTTTCAGTGGATGGGTGCAGGTCATCAATCACACTTCAAAAGACACCAAACAAAAAACCCAACCCAGTTAGTTTAAAAACAACAACAACAAAAACTCAACCAGGATTATGCTAGTGTTGCACTAATAACCCAAAGTTCAAAGACAGTTCAAACAGTCCATTCTTACAGACTGTTCAAGCCAGTTCTGGAGGTTGTTAAGAGATACAACTCTGGTCATTTCCACCTGGCCAGGTTCTACTAAGAGAAAAAGATTTCAAATAACAAATGTACTGAAAGATCTTTGTTCACCAAAGCCATGAGGAATACTGACTTCAAACTTCTAGGCCTGCAAGAAGCAAACCTTAAAGTCCAACAAAACCAGTCACCAAGGCAAACACATTAAATAAAATATATATTAAAAAACCATATAGGAAAAATGGATTTAATTGGATTTTGCAGTTAAATAACCTTTCTGAAAATATATTTAATCACAACTTTGCTTCACAGGTAGTTCTAAACAATTATTCTAACAGTTTTAAAAGCCAGCAAAACCAAACTGCACCAACTGGTTATGCTCAGTGATTTTTCTAAAATCTATAGTTTCCCAAACAACTTGTTTCAGTTATAAATCCTTAATTTATTTTCCAGGTTTCCTCAGGTCTTTGATAATGAGGCATAGAACTTGTATGTCAGTATTCTTAAAATTGTATCTTAAGTAATTTTATTAGGAAGACTTGGACAATCCACTTATCCACCATCAATCCCACCTTTTACACAAGTGCCAATATTCCAGCCTCTCCAGCACAAAGCTTCCTCAGTGCTTTCCCAGTGACTCGTCCCTTTAGCATATGCAAACCTCAAAAAGGCAAACACACCAAATTCTCTAAAAACAGAGTAGGGTTGGTGTACCAACATCTCATGTTGATCTTCAATCCGTGATAACTTTCAGAAGAAATGTATGATTGTTTTCAGGCTGCTACAGGATAATGAACTATTATATTCCAGAAATTTTTTAATGACATTTAAGTTTAGCCTATTTTTGGGTCACAACAGGCCTGAGTCAAAAAGTGATGATTCATTCCAACATTAATCCATTTTTCTTTCTTCTCCAAACTCATCATCAAATGAAGGTTCCATTAGTGGAGAACCAATAGGATACAGAATGAAACACCCACAATTCTGTACTCATAAGTTTGGAATAACAAATTCTGGAGTCACAGTGGCCTCAATTTAACCATAAAAAGCTCAACAATTTCTGGCCAAACAGGAAAGCTTAGTTTTTTTCAAAGAGAAAAGAAAAACACCCTCCCACCGGAGCCTGTAAAAATACACACTCCTCAAGAGACTGAAAAAAGAACATGCTTTGATAACTGCTGATGGAGAGAGGAGCTGGAGAGGAGGCCAGCTAACCATAGACAGAGAATCAGATGGCAAAGGATAAGGATCATTCCTTTAAAACAACAAAAGCTATCAGAACTAAATGGCCTTTGTCTAAGCCCAGAAAGAAGTGCCAGAAGTCATTATGAATGGCAAAAAGTGGAAAGACACCAATAATCTCCTCTTTTGGAAAGGAGGAGGAAAGATGATGCTGTACAGCAAGGACCACATATGTGCCAGAGCTGCTGATGGTCTGTGACATCCACTCATGCCAAAACACTGTTCCTACTCCGACTTCAACTGGGAAAGTACAAGGCCCAAGAACTCCACAGCAAATTTAACTTCCATTCTACCTCAGAAAAAGTCCAAAATCACAGCTGTGGGGGCTTATTGAAAGTAAACTGCTGAATTACACACTGGAAGGGAAGGGAGAGGGGAAAACGAGAAGATTAAAAAAAAAAAAGAGGGGGCAACATCTGCACATCAAAGTGATGCTTAAAAAAATCCCCTTGTGTAATGAAGTTCCTCTTCCACTTCAGAACTAATAAAATAGCATTTGTTCGTGTCCAATTCTCTCCATAAAAGGAAAATAAAGCATTTAAATACAATTTAATGACACAAAGTTAGAACAGAACTTTGTATCACTAACAGACTGAGCCTACACTACTCTCTTGTAGCTCACTATCCCATGAATTGGGCTAAAAAACAGTTGTCCAGAGTTACTCAGGGTCAGGAAGAAAATCAGTATCCTAATACAGGAATTTTTTTTTTTTAAATTTAGGAAGAGACATTACTTACAATATATCAGAGGAACAGAAAATATGAAAGTGATATACACTACTTTTTTTTTTTTTAAATATAACATACTATTAGAAACACCAGCTATATCTACAATAAAAGTCTATTGCTGCTCTCTTGGCTTGTGGGCAAAAAGAAAAAAAAAAAAAAAAAAAAAAAAAAAAAAAAATCAAAGTCTCCCTATATGAATAATGCAGAAATGCAGATACTAAATGCCATAAGCAGTAACTTGCTCCAGAATCTTAAAGTCAAGACAGCTGAGGCACAAAATTCTTTATGGAAAAGATCAGAGAGAACTAAAACCATCTCTTAATTAGTGTCTCAAATTAGAAGAATTGTTCCAGGTCAAGAACAAATTAAAACAAGAATAGAACTCGTTATGGCTCCGTTGCAATAACCTGGAAGGGATATCACAATGCAGGTCACTGACACCCGAGGGTGTATTATTTGACCACAGACTAATTTTAAGCTTCCAAGTACTTTATAGCAGCACAGTATCTCCATTGTAAGTCTCAATAAAAGCTAAGGCATTAGAATTCTCCCTTACTGGGAGATTCCAATCAGGAGATCAATGCCTTGACCACAAAAAACTCCCCCCAGGGCCCTGACAAGGGGTCAATCGTTCCTACACAAGAAAATGGGATTTTCAGACCATGCATTAGAGTAGATGCATCCAGAAACATTCCCACAAATGGAGTTCTGGGAAGACCTCAATGTGGGGAAGCCAACTCAGGGATGTATTCCCCAACCAGGACCAGGCCTTATCTAAAGATTTTAAAATACATATTATGAGATGACAGATGCTGGTTGGTCCCAGCTGCTTTGCAGCAATATTGCCAGTCCACAGCCATAAACCCTCCCTGGAAGTACAGGGAATATCCAATTAAGTTGACTCGGGCAGCTGTTTGGAGGCTGGGCTCTTCTGGCAAAGCTATAAAAGTGAAAAGCAATCTTCACCTCAGACCTCCACTTAATCAGTGGCAGGAGAGAACAAAACTATAACTCGGTGTAGAGGACAGATGAATCACTCATTGAGATAAACTGGAATAGTCACAAGGCTTTTCTAGGGTTTATTTGAGCTGCTTCATTTAAAAACCCAACAACTCACACTTTTGGCTACTCGTCCCCACAAATGAGTTCTTTAACAACACAAGAACCCCACCCTTGGTGGTTAAAAAGGAAACCAAAGGGTCAGTGTCTGCAGCAGAGGGAGGCTGTTCCACAGGATCCCAGGACTGGCTGCAGCTTCAGGAGTGATCCAAGAAAGTAAAAGAGGGGTGAAGTGGCAAAGTTCATCAAGAGAGCCATTAAATGTACTCAAACCTCAAAATTCATCAGTTACACTGATAACTTTTAATACTAAAAGGCCAAGTGATAAATGTCAGATTAAATACAATACGCAAAATAACACGTGTGAGGAAAAACACAACCAAAAACCCCAAAGAACTGTAACTGTACGAAGCTAAGGATTTTAAACTGGATTTTTATGACTCCTCAGCAATGTATTTACAATCAAGGGAGCAGCAATCTCAAAATAAATTAGAAACATTACCTCTTTCTCTTAAGAACAAAACAAGTATTTTGACATTAAATTTGTGTCAGCCCCTCCATACTCTGAGTACTTACATTTAGCATTTCCTGAGATGGGTTAAAATGAACTAAAAGACTTGCAAGAAGAACCAAGAATAAACAAAGTGTGGAATGGGTTTTGGACTATATCAGACTCTCACAATTTCCTTCTCAGAAAAAAAAAGCAACAAAGACAAGAAGACAATTGCAAATCAATTCTCCCCATGAGAGGTACAGGGGAGATGTTTTCCTATTGTCTCTCACAAGGGGAGGAGGAGAGAAGAAGAAAAGAGAAAAATCAGTAAAACTCCTAGGTAGCATGTTTCAAATGAAGAAAGTGACTTTATTCCACACAGTACATGTTTACGTTATGAGAATTTCATGCTGTAATGTACAGATGGATTCAAAATGGGTTTAGAAAGATGCAGAGAAGGTGTGGCCATCAAGACCCAGGCACAGCCTCCAGTCACTCCGGCCTAACTGAAGGAAGCCAACACCTTACACGAGGAGAAAGATGATGTCCAGGCCTAAACATCTGACCAACACAGTAAGCACTGGAGGGATCCATCTAGCCCAGTCTAGAATGGCAAATATTCAGAGTACAGAGAAGAACAGAGGAACAATTTATGTGTAAAGAGTTTTCAATTACTTTTAATTGTGAAAACTGCATAATTCACTTCAGATGGGAACTGCTCCCAGAACATTGTGAAGAGTAGAATTTACTTCCATAGAAGAAAATTTCAAGTTTAAATCCATTATAAAGGTACAATAAACTGAGTATTATCTGTGGCAACCAACAGTGAGTGGGAGAAAGCTTACTAATACAGGTATAGCTGGCAACACAGTACAAGGGCCATGTGAAAGGTCAGCTCAGATCTGTCTGTGGGGGCTGAAAAACCTTGGCAAACCCAAGCACACCCCAGGAGTGTTACTTGATCCCTGCCATTAGGACATTAGAGTTAGTTTTCACCCATATGGACAATGGCCTCTCCCTTCCAGTTAGTAAACTGGGAGTTTTGGGAACCATGAGGGAGGGAAAACAGGTGCTTTTAGAAGATTTTGATTAGGTATGGCCAGACTTCTCAGTCTCGACTGCAATCCTGACCAAGAACAGCTAAATCCAGTCAGCATCAAAGCAAACTTAGAAGATTGCATAACAGTATTTTCTTTGTGAGGACTTTAAACTAGGGAGCCCCAAAGGGTTCAGAAAAATACCTCTGGGGGGTAGTTCAGCCACTTCCACAGAATTTCAACCTGCAGCACACCTGAGTCACCCATGGATCATTTTCAGTAGCTGACCAGCCTGTACAGCAGCTCTTTTATCAACATATTGCCCTATGTTTAGTAAGTTCAGCCTTTTTGCAATGTTAAAAATAATGTTTTCCTCTCAACAAACAAGCTTTAAGGGGAATTTATTACTCATTGTGCAAATAGCGTCAAGAGTGCCTCTAATCTTACTGTGACATCATGCAGGTGTTTGTAATCCAGAGACAGGTGGACTGAAACAGAAACTTTTCAAAGGAAAGAAAGCTCAGCAAAGTTTATAGAAAAGTTGGAAGTCTTTTTACTTAGGCCCTTCCATTTTATGTTATCTAAGGAGAGCAAAAGTAACAGCTTGCAAGATTTCCAGGCACAACAAACTGTAATGGGAAGGGTGGAAGTCAGGAAATGTGGGTCAACTATAATCACTCTGGTCATCTTTATTTTTTGTGACCCCGCAGAGAAAGTTGTTAGTTTCAATCTGAATTTTTCTAGGTAGGAAGGTTGGACTTGATGATCTTAGGGGTCTTTTCCAACTTAGGCAATTCAATGATTTTAGGGAGAGTCACAAGAGTCTTCAGCTGCCCATCCTGGCAGAGAGCAAGTGACCCTCTTAACCTTACAGGCAATTTTCAGGGGAAAAAAATGAGGAATGTGTCTCTTCCTTAGTAAAGAGTAAGGAAGTGTCAAGATAGCTGGATGGTGGAAGAAAGTTTAAACACCCTGGCACAAACAGTCAAAAGACAAATCCACAGAGTTTTTGACAAACTATAATTTCAGGAGAGGTATGGCAGAGGCATTAGTGCAAAATATATTTTAAGAAATAGGGACAGAAGCGAAGGCAAAGAAGAAGCAGAAGCAACTTCTGCTTCCTCCATTCCAGTGGTCAGCAGGGAGCTGAACTGCCAGCCCATGCTTGAGCACTTCCAGGGTTAAGGATACATCTTGTTCAGGTAGTCTTTGAGGACACGTAAAACATCACAGAAACAACGTTTAGCTGTGAAATATCTGCACAACAGGTTCCCCTGATACAGCCTGGACAAGGCAAATTTGTCAAGCTGATGTTCATGTCACCAAAATTCAAGCATTGTTTGAAAGCAAGGTTGGGAAAAAGAACATTTTAAATGCTAAATTTCATCTTTAAAAGTGTTCACTGTCCTTGGCTCCCACTTTCGCCTCATTTTCCTCCTTGCATTTGGTTCTTCCCTTCTTCTGCAACTGTAGGATGCACTTTGAACCCTTGTTTGCCTCTCTCCTCCCAAGAACTTCCCTGATTAGTTGTGCTCCCAGAAGTAGTAAAGATTACAGCAAAGACCTG
Organism: Falcunculus frontatus; assembly: GCA_013398115.1. NCBI lineage: Eukaryota > Metazoa > Chordata > Aves > Passeriformes > Falcunculus > Falcunculus frontatus. Next base: position 834,022 of record VZRV01005012.1, read on the forward strand.
AACTGCACAGGAGCTCAGGGAAACACCTCTCAATCAAAAGTTTTTCAGATTTTCCACAGGTACTCACAAAAGGTACACACTTCTGCAGCTTAAAATCCTATTTATTCTAAAATAAATCCACTTAGACCAGGAATCTAAGCATAGCTCTTTCCAAGCAGACCATAATCTATTGTTAATAGCAGTAAGTAAAAACCAGATCAAATTCTTAAAGTATCATTTTCATATTTATGCTAAAGAAGTGTAGGTAACAAAAGAAGACTCAAAATTTGACTGTACATAAGGACTTACAATGGCAAAACCTACTCAAGCTCAGCAAGAGTTGCAAGAATTTAAAATTTTGTGCCAATTTCTCACAAACCAGAGGGCTGACTAGCTCATACTACAAGTCTTCAGCACTAGCAGAGCTGCTATGATTAGTGGAACCTGCTGGCTCATACATAACTCATGAAGAATTCCCCCCTTTCCTCCCAAGGGGAACAATTTTGCATAAGAGCAGCACTTCCCCCCCCACGTAAACCTGTAGAGTTTTAGTACAAGTTAGAGCAAGAAGTAGGTTGGCTCCACGGAGAAAGCATGAATTCCAGAGACAAATTATTTAAATAAGAGGTTTTAGAGACTAACAGTATAATTACAGTTCAGCTGAAGAGAAAAAAAAAAAGCTTTCTGCTCTCTCTGCATGAGGTCCAGCTGCAGTGGAGCCAACAGGCAGCTCCCAACACGGCGTGCAGGCTGACACGAACTCATGCAAAGCAGTAAATCCAGCAGGTACAAACAGAATAATTCTACTCTGTTAAGTATTCTCTTCTTATATTTTATTTATAAAGGGCAGTAACATTTGAACATCACCATTCTAAATTAATTACAGAGGCTGACAATCTACTTCCTAGACAGAAATAGCTATTCCTAGCTTTTGCCTTATTCCAGTCACTGTTCTGACCTGCCACCACAGGATCAAAACCCAACTGATTTCATGAATCCCCAATACCAGGACTATTTGTTTTTCACAACCTCAAACAGTTGGAGAAAAAAGAATCCAAGATCAGGTACAGAAATTCAAGTGAGCAATCATTCCTGAAGGGGATAAAAAACCTCTTAAGCTCTTCAAGACATTTAAGACATTTTTAAAATGGGCTTTTAGTCAGTATCTATAGAAAAACACCATTCTTTTCTTAAAGAGAGAAATACAAGCTGAGGAAAATTACGAACACAACCATTTAAAATGCAAATTTCTAGTAACTAATCAGGAATTATTGTAGAGTAGCATCTGGGATTCAGGAATATAATAAATACCCTAAAAATAATTTTCATGAGCGGTTTTGGAGACTGTCAGTTCACTTTTTGCTCCATTAGAGCTCAGCTGTACAACCCCGTGTGTTTAGCACATGTCATCATGAAAAAACACATTCTTAAGTTTGTTAAACCAATTCTCACTTGAGTTGTCAGATGGTGGCACCAATCATGCATACAAGCCATGGGAACAAGTTCAGGCTCCACCACAGACTTTCTGCTTCACAACGTTTTCTGTTCCATTTGAACACCTACTCCTAGGAGGTGTTACAAGATGTCTTCAAAGCTGAAGGCATGTGCCACTCACGGAGTGCTTTAAATACTCAGCAACAGGGCAGGAGCCCCAAAGTGACAAGCAAGGACAAGCCCCAGGCTTGACAGATTGAAATGGACAATGCTGCTGGTCTGTCTAAAAAGATTTGGCTATTTGAGGGAAAGGAACAACTTTATCCAGCATTTCCCAATGCAGAAAATGAAAACAAACCCAACCCACCCCCAAAATCATAGGAAGTATTCTCTATGCTGTTTTCTCTCCCAAGGCCCAAAGCATCCAAAACCCACATTTATTTCCAAGTGTATATTAATTATTCCAGTCACTGGTGCTTGACCAGCCTGGGCGATAACTGCCACTGCAGGGCCAGCAAAGGAAATGAAGGAGCTGTAGGATAAAGCTGCAGATAAGAACTCGTGTATCAAACTGCTACAGTATCAGTCTCCTGATCTGCCTCGAAATGCAGAACACACACAAGTCACCTACTCATTTGCATTTTGAATCTAACACAATTTTCAGAGAAAACTGGAAATGACAGAGATCAAAGGCAGCTTTCCTAGCAAAATGCTAAATGAAGCAAGTAAAAAATAAAACACTTGCACCTAGTGCCTCTTTTCACTAGAGCCCCAGTGAAACAGATAACTACACAAATGCTCCATTTCTAAGGCTGTAAGACTGGGCACTAGAGAAAGAACAAATGCATTCCCTTGGTCACTTTCCGATATAAATATTCCATTCCCAAGTCACATCTTCATCTCCCTGGCTTGGACCCATCCCACTGGCACTGAAAAAAGGGAGAGCAGGGAGAAGAAGGGAAGATAGGCTTATCCTCTGTACACCTTGTTAATTAAGAGTAGCTGCTCAGACATTAACACAGCAAAGCATTCATCCAGAGTCCTGTGTGAGTTTTGTAATTCACACTGAATCCCACAGTGGGGTTATCATTACTCCAGCCACCTCGAGGTCAGCTTGGCTGTAGCTAGAAAAGATCCAGTCCCTTCTCTTGACAAACCCACAGGCCTGACAGACACCTCAAGTCTCACTGCTGCAACAACTCTCCGCTGCCACACCTGGAAAGGACATTCTGCAGTTCAACATCACACACCAGAAGAAAGGTGATGCCACAGAGACACACAGGAAAAACTCAAACAAAACTCATCTCCACTAGGTCCCTTTGCTGATGTCCACTATGTGAATGGCTTTAAATGTGCTTTTCTGGGGGAGGCGGGGGTGTGTGTGTAGGTGTTCGTTGGATCTTTAAAGCTGTTTGTTGTTACAGTTCTAAAATTAGCTTTGATTCTTCAAACCTTTTAAAACACATATAAATAGAATTATTAAAAATTTAGCAAAGGTTTTATTTCAGGGATAAACAGCAAGTATGGAAATCTGCCATCTTCAGTAAAATAACTTATAATATAACATTTCAGTCTCACAGCAATTGTGAAAACGTCCAAACATTAGCTTTAGTAGTTCTTCTAGTTTAGATTTCTACTGTAAAATTAATCAAGTTTGGTAAATTACAGTCCCTTTTCGCTCAATTTGAGATGATAAGATTTATTGGCTCCAGTGTTGTTAGGGCACTAATACCTAATTTTCTTTCATTTTCAAAAAATAGAATTAGTTTAGCCCAGCACTTTTTTTTTCCTGAGGTTTAGGTTTTAGTTATTGATTTGGTATGTAGCCCCTGGCAATTTTAAAGCACAAGGGATTTTATCAAGGGGTCATATAGTTCACTGCTTATGTTAGGCTGAGCTCTGCACAGAAAAACTGTATTCCTTATTTTCCCTTACTCAGTTGGATCCTTATTAATAATAGAGACAAATCAAAAAAGTCTGAATATCACTACAGGATATTCAGGATCCCTCCTCCAGCAATTAGCAGGGCTCTGCACACAAACATGGAAATCTGTGAATATACTCCCAATCTCTTATATATGCCACTAAAAATCATAATCCCTCTTTTCTTCCCTCAAGCTGTGATCAAGTTTTTACCATTTTAATTTAAAACAATAAATTAAATCAAAGTTAGTTAATTAACACCCAAGATATCCAAGAATAACAGATTTTATTGATCTGAAATTCTCAGACAATCCCTAATCACAGTAGTTAACACAAGAGAAACATCACCAAACCAAAAAGGGGAGACAGCATTTTTGTGTTGCCAGTAAATAAAAACAAAAGCACATCACGTTGGTTGCAGTTTGATGAGCAGGTTGAACAAAGTAGATAAATAATTTATCAAGCCAAAATGTGATTTGCTGCTATGCCTGTGCTAACACTTGTCTGTCATGCCCAGCATATCACAAGCTGGACCTCGCAGAGAGGCTGTAACAGCTCCTCCATTAAACTGGCAAAGGCAGCTGAGCTTCAAATTAGCACCATCTCCCTGGTTATCACAGAATGCAACACATGCTAAGGCAGTGTCACAAAATCAGCCAAGCTGACCACTAGCTTTAATCAGTGTTTGTTCAACATTCAGAACTCCTGCAGCCTTCAGGTAGGTCATCTTTCTCCGCTTTCAGGGACAAGTTTAAATAATCATCACCAAAAGCTTCTAAATAAAAACAAAGATGCTGTATTTAAGGAGGAATGGGTTTACTCCTTGCTTGCAAAAAACACTTTACACTTTCAGACTGGAATACTCCATATTTATGTCTCCTGCACAGAAATACCTTCAGCAATACAACCTTGGTCTAAGCAGGTCCAAGCTCTTCTACAAATACAGAACACACACTTTGTGAAGGTTGTTTCCTTCCCACACACTTCACCCTGATGCCTACAGAAGCTGGCTAATGGAACATAACCCACCTTCAGATTACTTTCATATCTAAGATGGACAATTTGAGACATTTGCACTAAAACCAGGCCTTGAACACTTTGGCAGATCAGAAGAATGGAGCTCCTTATAGCAGCATCTCTTTGTGACACAGATCTCCAACTGCCAGGCTGCCAAATCAACTACATTTCAGATAACTGTACTTGATTTTATGTCTCTGTAATGTTCTGGCAGTTTTGCCATCTTAGACTGCAGTATTGATCACATATAGATGGCAATTATCATCTTAATTCAAGGCCACCAGCCAGGGAACATGACCTAAGCGCACCTCTACAAATTAACCATCACACACAGCAGAGCTGCCACTCACACTCACAGAATAATGGAGCTTGGAAGGGCCTCTGGAAGTCACCCAATCCACCCTCCTGCTCAAAGCAAGTCTAATTAGATCAGAGTGCTCAGGGACTTGTCTGGGTGCCTCAAAGGATGGGGATTCCACAACTTTTCTGGGCAACCTGTTCTAATATTTGACCTATTTCACTATAAAGCACATAGTGCTTGCAATTTGGCTGAATCATTAATTCAGAAAATTCTCACATATTAAAATCAAGACCACAGTGAGTCCATCCCCCTACAACAAATGGGAAATGACGGAGGAATGTGCAAGGAAGGGAGAGGAAGGATGAATTTGAAGACAGTTTCACCCAAACCAGGAAAAATATTGGCATGTCTCTTCAGCAAGCCATGAATTTCTGTTTTCTAGCACGGACCATGACATAACAGCCAATGCAGGTGAGGTCCCAGACAAGGGAGGTGAAAGAGCAGAAGTGCTCTCCTCATTTATCATATTCCTGCCTCTATTTGAAACTGTTCCACTGTATCCTGATACAGAAAAATGGTTTTCATGCAGGAACTGAAAATGCCACCTCAGCATCAACTGTTTGCAAACACTCAATCCTCTTAAGGACTGACAAAGAAAATAAGTGTGGTGACAAACACTCATGTGGACAGAAGCTGTGGCGACTGTCAAGTGTGTGATCAGAATGGGAAAAATAATCTTGACTTTGCTGAACAAAACTGTGAAGTGATCAAAATCCTATCAAGGAAATCCTTCTTTTAGCACATAAGGAAGCTGGTTTGTGTGTCACACAAAAGCGTAAACCTCAAAATTCAAGATGATGGCCTTCTACTTAAAACATCACCTGAACAATTTGAGTCATAAAAACAATCTCTGAGCACCCCTGAATTAATTATGCTGACATCTACTGGGAACAGGAACTTAATCACTTCTTCAGAAGAACACTTTCCAGCTGTGCCCCAACCCTATGACAGAAGGAGAAAGAGGAAATGGAGCAGTGGTTTATAGTTTAAAAACAAAACAATTCTAACACTTAAGATATTAATTAACATGTTTTTGCTTCTGCATTAACCACACAGAAACAGTTCTCAGAGCACTGTGGCATTAACTTTATACTTCTGATTAGATTTAGGAGGAGTAGAGGAAAATTACAATGCAGTAACAAAGAATGGTGATTTTTCTTCTCTTTTCTCCCCCTGGTTCCTGCCAAACCATCAGCAAGTATTAGCACACTTAAGATCTGGGTATCTGCCACTTAGCATGAAGGCCAATAGTTTTGGGAGACTTAAAACCTAAATAACAAATATAGAGACTGAATTTAACTCCTCCCAACTTCAACACATACAGCAAATGAAAGGGGTGAAGACTGTAAAGGCATCAGGACAACTGTCAACTGTTCAAAGTGAAAAAACAGTAAATCAGGATTTCAAGTAGGAATCCCTCAGCTTCCTTATTTTACTTTTTAATGTAACAGGACAGGCCACCTTCACCCCTTCCAGTAGGACCCCAGTCACCAACAAGCTCCTGTGAAGCAACAGGAAAAGCATGGAGCTTGAGAGCTGCAGCACTGTCAGAAGACACAGAAGGAAGCAGCAATCTTGCCTTTCTTAGGAAAAGGCTCAGCAAGTAGCATTTAGAGTATGTGAAGTTTAGAGAAAGCCATCAGTGAACATCTCCTGAGTGGCAGTAGCACACACTGCTACAGAGCCACTGGACAGAAGGGTAAGGGACCCACTGTACCGCCAGGGTTACAGAAATCATAGAAGCAGCTTTTACCACATAATGCCCACCAATAAAAAAAAAAAAAAAGGCCAAGCACTTTTCCTCTTCACTCAGCTGTTTTACAATTGCAAGCCAAAGGTCAACTATCTTCACTCACTTTTGGAAACCAGCCACAAGATTACTAACAACCAGCTTAATGGCTCCAGTTCAAGTGCTATTCAATCAGGTCCTGAATCTGTGGGTAGGCAGCAGTAATGGCACATGACATCATACGCAAGTTATCTGCTGAGGTCAGAGCAGCCAGACTGGGCATCTCCGCCTTCTCTCTCCACAGGGAGAAACATGGACTTCCAAGGACTGGGAATTAACTGTTAGAGATTTTGGTCTTGCCTTGTGTGACACATTTCGCTACAAATCAATCCTCTGCCATCCTCAAATGGCCATGGGGCTGACGAGGTTCTCTGGAGTGCATCACCACAGGTGTCTCACAGCCAAAAGGCTTCACTACACATGAAGTGACACATGGCCCTCAGCAAGGGACACTAAAGAGCACAGGGTGCAGGTGCATTCAACATGTTACAAGTTTATTCCTCTTCCCAACTCCTTTGAGGAAAGGAGGACTGACCTGGTTAATGAGAGACATCACATGGGGCACATGACAGGGATACCCTGAGATTTCTCAGTCATGAGCACAGCTTTAACAAACAGACCTGGCATTTCTGGTGGAAGTTAATTTCCACAACCTCAAACACATTTGAAGTGAAACAGATTTTTCAAAGCAACAGAGTGCCACAGAAGTTTGTCAGTTTGGGTAAACTGGAACAGTTCTAACTCGTTTGGATTTATTTGCTGAAATGTGCCAGCTTCACACAGTGCATCTCAACACTGCGCAGAACTCAGCTCAGCTATGTGCTGAAGGATTCCTAAAACTCCTGATGCTTCCACTGACTTTAGTGATAATCTTGAGCAATTTAGCATTCCTTTGGCTTGGTTTATACATCAATGAAGTAAACGTGAAATTTGTGAGCATTTTCATATGAATATGAGCTGAAAAGAAAGGAAATACAGATTGAAGAACTGTTCATAAATGCTTTGAGGGATTGTTCAGCTTAGGTTTTGGGTAAAGTAGGAAAATCCCTCTTTGTATTCTAGGAAAAATATAATTATTAATGAGGTGTAACAGCATACATACCACCATGTTTCCATTTGTGTGACAAAATTTGTATCTATGGGATGACCTCAAGTAGATAGGACTCAAGAACATCTTACTATCAGCCACTGTGCACAGATGCAAGACATTTAACACAGACTAAACTTTAAAAACACTAAAAGAAGTTATTTTTCCTTTACTTCTTAGAGAAGAGCATGTTTTTAAACAAATGCAAATTTTATTATATTTTGTCATGTACTTAAGCAAACTTCTACCCCAAACTAAATGAAAATAGCTGAGAATACACTCTACAATAAACTACATTTCATTATACTTAATTTTTCCTTCCTGTTCAGCATTTTCTACAAGCTGACTTCAGTTATGCTCTACTTCAACTACATTATAAAAGTTGAGGGCAGCTAGGAGTAACCCATAATAGAAGAATACAGCTCAGGTTTAAAAAAAAAAAATGCAAGGTTATCACAAAAGGTTTCCAAAATTCTGACAGTCTCAAACATTTAAAAATAGCCCAAGGAAATATCCTGGTAATTTACACACACAGTGGCACTGAGGTGTACAGGTCTAACAGGAGTGTTTAGGCAAATTATGGGCCAGGGATGTGTAGAACATACATAGATGCAATCATTTTATAAATTAAAATCTCAAAGCATAATATGCTTTTGTAACCTTTATCTGTTGATGGCCTCACACTTTTAACAAAGCCACAGTTGAAATATCAGCTATAAAAGACATATATTAAGTTTACATGTAAAGGTTATTTCTCCCAGCTTATTTTAAAATAGTAGTTAAAATCAAGCCCTTCCCTGGCAAAAATGTTGAGCAGATGAGTAATCCCACTGAGGTCTGCAGGACTTGATTTGTCAGCATACACACAGTTACAGCCTTACATCTGCAGAAAAGGCACCTCTGAAAAGTGCTTCTACTCCAAGCATTTTAGAAAAAAAGCTTAAAAATACCTTAACACCAAAAATATCACACCAGGAAGGTATAGCTTACCTTTATGGGGAAATAGTGACTCTGAATGCATTCCATTAAACCATTTTGCAGTACGGCTCTTATTACTTGGAAGCAACAAAGCTCTGAGCTACACTTCACCAAGGCCAAATCACTAAGGATGTTTGTATTTTACTCCCCCCCCACAATAAAATTTTGGGCTTGTTCTGTGTGTCCAGTTTTATTACAGTTGTAGAAATTCAGCTGATTTTTCAAATTCCTGTAATATAGCCAAGATAAAACCTAAAAAGCCTTTGATATACTGAAAGAACTACAGACCAAAATTCCTCTAATGCACTCGAACATTCACTTACATCTGCACAGATCCATTATATATTCAGCCACAAGTTTATCACCTGAGTTCATCAGGACTGAAGATAAAACTCAGCTTCAATATTTGACAGCCTGATGCTAAAAGATTATCTACTGAGAAATAATCCAATCACTGTTCTTTGATATTAGAATCCTTGGCAGGAGGCAGAGAAAAGGAATACCAAATTGATCTTGATTACTTTATGGGGCTTCCTCTCATAATCTCTACACTGAATTCCCCTTTATCTTGTACTTCTGCTTATTTGCTGCCGTGTTCATGACTAAGTTTTCAAATATTACAGTCTCAGAAGAGAGAATTGAGACTTTGGGATGGATGCTTAATACTGAAACAAAATAGCCTCTCCTGCTCTCAGAGAAGTGTGACTGGGATTTAGGAGATCTTGAGGCTCCCTATCAAAAGGAGATGGCGTTCTCCGGGGACCCAAAAGAGGGTCAGGTCAGACGGACAGGAAGAGACTCAGAGAGAAACCTAACAGCCCAGGGGTAAAGAGGGAACTCCCGAGCCCGACCCCTCTCCTTACCTTAAGGATATCCCCCCGTTTGAAGCTCAGCTCGTCATCCGCGGTGGCTTTGAAGTCGTACTTGGCGATGGCTTCCATGCTGGGGCTGCCGCGCCCGGCGGTGCGGGCGGTAGGCAGGAAGCGCTCCCCGAAGCCTCCGCTCCTCCCGCGGCAGCTCCCGGCTCCGTGCGAGGCGCCGGCCCCGTCTCTCACATACAGGGAGGCCGGGGGACGATCCGCCCTAGGGGAGGGGGAGGAGGAGGAAGAGACGGGCCATTAGGGGAAGTGGCACGGATCGATGGCCGGGGCCGCGCCCAGCGCCGCTCCCTCCGCCCGGCGCNCGTCCCGCGGCCAATGACCGCCCCGGCGCTCCCGGGGGCGGGAGCGGCACCGCGCCGGCACCGCCACCGCCTCGCCGGGAACCACAGCCGCTCCTCGCCCCGGGGCTCGCAGCGTCCCGCTGCCCGCGGCGGAGCCCTGCCGGGCGGGCCCTCCCCACTCCTGCCTCTCCCGGGAATGTCTCCCGCTCCTCGCATCGGTAATTACAGCGATGTAGTGGGAGAAGGACGTGGCCAGCCGGCCCCCCGCGGGGAGAGCCCCGGGCTCGGCACCACGGGACTGGCACAGCCCGCGATAAGCGAGGGGATGCGCTCCGCTCCCCACCCGCTGCCCTGGGAAAGACCCGTCTGGAGATGCCCGCACCGATGGTTTGGGTTCTGCCATTCATACAGCTCATGTCGATTTAAATACAAGCTAGACAAAGCAGAGAGTGCTATTGGGTTTTGGAATTGAAATGCCTATCAAAAAGTGTCCTCAAATAATATGACACAGAAACAAAAGTTTGGGCTGACTGTAAGTAAAAGCAACCATCCTGAAATTCCAGTGCTTTGAACAGCAGAACATGTTAAAAAATCTTTGTAATTCAGTGTGACAATCAGCAAGTTTGTGTCTCTTATGGGCTCAAAGACATAAAATCAAGCCTGTCAAGTCATATATACACACTGAAACCACTGAAAAGGCTTAAATCTTGCTCTCAGGTTTGAATATGAATGATTTACTGTAACTCCAGCTACACTTGATAGCAGAGAAGCTAAATAATCAGAAAAAACACCAAAACACAAATAAGACAGTCTGTAAGTTAAAACCCACCATGAATACCCCCTTGAAGAGCTAACAGAGAGCTGGCACTTGTCAATGACAATTCAAGACAGAAGAGATCTGACAAACACTGGTGAACCCACGCACCTGCTAATTCAGGCTCTGTGGTTGTGGCCCAGAAAGAGCCCTGCTGCATGCAAAGGCAGCAGATGGCAACAGTAATTTCTCATTTCAGAGAAAAACCTGCCTTACATAAATGCAGTTCAGCAATTAACATGCATGTATTCCATGAGCCCCGTGTTTGCCCAACCTTCAGCTCCCTGTAGAGAATAATGAAGCTCGAGGCAAACACCAGAACTGAGATTCTGTCATAGGAATCTGGCAGAATGAGAAGAGGAATTTACAGGATTTACCTTGATCAAAAAAAAAAGGACCAGCTTAGCAGGGTCCCCACATGGACAGAGCTTGGGGATTTCTCTGGTCCTCCTACACAGTGCTACTGAAACGTCAGCAAGGCTGAAAACAGAGTCACCTGCCACAAATATCCCAACAGAACAATCTCCCTGTGCTACCGTGACTGATGGAAATAAATGTACTGGATCCAAGCTTTGACCAACACACAATTAAATCCATAAAGTGGGTCATCATAACTACATTTTGGTAATTCTGAAAGACTTCAGTCTCAACGCTGATGCAAAGGCTTCCTTCTGATGTGTCCTCCACATCATACCAGCACACTCATCCAAACAGCAACAATAACTTCCAGAAGTATTTTCTCTTTGCTGCTTCTACTGTGTTGTGTTCACTGTCTCCTCACATTTCCAACCTGGCCTCTTGGGGTTTGTTAACTGATGGTACTGATAATTTTCTGCTATTATAGCACCAAAGGGCAACATGACTGACAGTGTATGAAGCAATGGAAAATGCAAACTGCTCAAAGCTTGTTGTCTACCTGTCCTGTATCTTTCATGGTAAACATCTATTTCTCATCCTACTTAAATATTACTGGCAGCAGCCTTTGGGTGTTTTTAACACCACCACACCGCATGTGAAGATGTGATTATATGGGCACACAACAGCTTGAAAACCTGAAGTTCCAAACCTAAGAACATAACACCAAGTTGCACAACTTAAATACACTAAAGGCTTGAGACACATTTAAAGAAAGAAACTGCTTCAACTGGTAAATGTTCCTTTTTTGGGGGCACAAAAGTATTGCTACCCAGTACTGCATTACCAGCTATGAATTTCTTTTTTTAACTGAAAGTGTTAATACAGAACTTTCTTAGAGAAACCGATGCAGCATTTCCAAGAACTATACTGGCATTTCCCTGAGCTTAGTAACAGCACAATGTCGGGAAATTTTCCAGCACAATTCAAGATGAAAGAGATTCATCACGCAATACTCTTTAAACATGCATTAGTATTACTACCACCATCAGATATATTGTCAACATACAAAGGAGTGATGTTTCCAGGTAACAATGTTAACAGCAGCTGCAGTGTAGAACAAAACTTTAACCTTCCTGACTTGAGGCAAAAGTGTAGTTGAAGTTTATGCACTAAAGTTACATCTGAAACAGAGAAAAGCTTTGAAAATATTAAACCAAGATATTCACACGGCAAATGTCAGGAAAGGTAAAGTCAAGGCGTAATTCCCTTACAGTCACTTAAGGAAGCATTTGATATTCACAGTCTTATTGAATAAGTTCTTACAGACATTCAGCCATGTAGTTATTAAAATATGAACAAATCAACTGCATGAGGGGGAAAAAAAGCACAGCTGTATCTGCTTCAGGCAGAGAGCAGTGCAACAGGACACATTACTGTAGTGAACCCAGTCCATGGACTGCAAATGGAGTAAGAGTGGTATGAATGAGTAACAGTCAATATATGAATACAATGATTACATGTTACAAAACTTATCAGATGATCTTGCTAGAGAAATGACTAAGATTTCTCAAAATATCAATGTTTCTCACCTTACTGTGACTTGGGGTGAGACTTCCTGCGCTCTTAAAAATACTGGGAGGGGGGAAAGGAAGAAAAGGCAGCAGATGCAGCCAACAGTAAATGCTCATTAGCAGTAGTGCTGCAGCTCAGGAGGGAATAAAAGTAATTATAAATACAAACCTCCCTGTTGGGGCCAACAGGAAACAATTCTCATGTCCACTTCAACAGATATTTCAAAAAGCACACAGGCAAAGGTGGGCTTTTTACATTACTCTTAGAAACAGCATCGTTTTTAAACAATAGGGAGCTTTCTCATTGTTCTCTTTTCACTGTTTTACTGCTCTTCTGGAAAGTGAGACAGGCAGGAATAGAACAACAGACAGTTTAAAAAAGCCAAAGAGAGGCAAGATAGAAGATAGATTCATTGGGAGATTTTGGAAAGAATCAGATCCTAAACTTCATCAGCTGTTTTAGGACAAAACACTACTGAGGGTGGTGGAAAGAAAAATGTGTGCATACATCATCTGGAAGACATGCAGAAATGGAAGTGTCAGGCTCTAGACAAAAGAACAGAAAGTAAAAATTATAGGGGCAGAACACTAATTCAAATTAGCCATATAAGGAAGTATAACATAATAAAGGAACAAAGTAAAATATAAATTAAATTATCAACATATAAACCCCAGAACATTCAGGATCACAAATGATCCCCATGATCTACCAGCTTAAAGTAATTCAACTTCCTTCAGCACCAGACTCAAGATATTACTTACAAAACTAAGCTACAGCACAAAGCACAGATAATACTGATCAGATCAAAACATTTGATCAGGTAACAGAAAACTTCACCTCTACCAGAATTTATTTACTAGCAGTTCCTTTTTTTCTTATTTTAAACTGTCTAAAACTGCTTTAAATGTTACAAGCTTGGCTGGTATTGTGAAATACTCAAAACACTGCATGACAATCAACCTAAGAGATGGTAACAACTGAAAGGTCTTTTTTTGGCACAAATTCTCAGTATCCGAAGTTTGCACAGAAATGGATTACAAACACCGTGTTTGAAGATTGATTAACCATCTGTAGTCCTTCAGATTTTGTCCCTTGACCCCAGGTATTTGATAATTTTTGAAACAAAGAATTAACTTCCCTAAGCACTGTATCTGTGAATTGCTCTTGCAGTTATTAATTGTGCTACAGAATAGTTTTCACTGTAGGTTATAAAAGAGGTGTCTGAGTCAGATGTTGTGGGAGTTAACAAGGCTGTATCCTTGTCTTCTACAGATTATTTGAAACTACATTGGCAAATCAAACCTTATCCCACAAAACCAGCACTGGATCTCAAGCAGGAAGTTCGGAAGAGAAGGAAGAGAACAAGAGAAAAACGTCCTTCCCCATCATTGAAACTCACATTTGAAATATGACTCCGAAGGTGTTTGGAGACAATGTGGTAGGGATGTTATCCTGCCTACAGGGTACTCGCAGCCTTTTAACCTCTGGAAACCGCCTGAAATTACGGAACTCTTTTTGGGGAATACAAAAGATAAGCCCCAAGAACCACGACCAGCCAGCATTCCCTAGCCATGGGGCAGAGAGGAAAGCGACCCCCGCCCGGTGTTCCCCAGCACGGAGGGCTGTACGTGAGCCGGGAATCTCGCCAAGCAGATGACGCCTCTACAGCCCAGAGCTTATTTCAACCACCCCCCCACCGGCAGAGCCCGCATCCCCTCCACCCCCCCGCGCAGGCCGGGGCCCGGCGGGACACGGGGCCAGCGCCGAGACGAGTCCTGAGGAACACAGCGGGGAGAGCGGAGCACCGCGGGGCCCAGGCCGCGGCACCGGGGGCTCGGCGTGTGTGCCCCCCCCCTCCCCGCCCCGGCACGGCCCGCGGTAGGCGGGGGCTGACGGGGGTCGGCGGCCCTCCACACGCCCGGACNCGGTCCCGCAGCAATTCTCGCGAGAGCCGCCCTGTCAGCGCCCTCCGCGGGAGCGGCGCCTGCGCGCTCCCCGCCCCGTCCGGAGCGCCGGCACGCCCCGCGCATGCGCAGTGCCCGACCGATCTGCCCTGCCCCAGCCCCAGCCCCAGTGTCTGCCCCGGGAGCCCACCGGGAACCTCGGGGCTCGTGTAGGAGCGAGCGTGGAGCGGGAGGGGAGAGGCAGCATCCGAGAGGCGCAGCAGCACGGGCCGGGCGATATACCTGAAAGGAGGGTGTAGCCAGGTGGGGGTCGGGCTCTTCCGGGCAGCTAGCGATAGGACAAGAGGACAAGAGGACAGAGTCTGAAGCTGCGCCAGGGTGGTCTCTGGTTGTACATCAGGAAGAATTTTTCCACTGAAATGGTTATTAACCACTACAACGGGCTGCCCAGGAAGTGGTTGAGGCACCGACCCTGCAGGTGCTTAAGGAAAGGCTGAATGTGGCACTCAGTGCCGTGGTCTGGTTGATATCGTGGTATTGGATCACAGGTTGGCCTCACTGGTTTCAGAGGTCTTTTCCTGCCAAATTGGTTCTGTGATTCTGCAATCGAGGCTCTATTAACACCCCTGGGAGGAGGCCCTGAGTACCGGTTTCTGGAGGAGAAACCACGCCAGCTTTGTGCAAAATACTTGCCTAATTTGTCAGTGTCTCCACTTGTCTGTAAGACAGGGCCATCTATCACACCATGGAGTCAGCAAGGAGGAATTGATTTAGAAACTCACTAACTACCAGAGATACACCCCAGCTTGTCCCGGCAGCGTTTGAGCAGACACCGAGGGGTGCAGAGCTGCTCACCAAACTCAGAGCAAAGAACACACCTGGTGAGCCATTACTTGACAACTGCTATCCCTCCTGAGCAGTGATTAAGGCACTCGTGCTGTAGGAACAAAGAGTTTGATCACACATGGCAATTACAGCATCCGCAGAGGTCAAAACTCAGATTGCACGGGCAACTAATGTCAGGGTTTGCATGGATGACCCTCCTGACATTCTCTTAGCTTGAAAATACTCTTTAATTATACAGTAAAGCAGTTGCTCAGTTAAACATCAGGCTTCAATTCTTTGATAAAGGCATAAATAAAAAGGCTTTCCTCTGGCTTTAGAGAGGAAAAGTGGTTTCTGAACAAGAGGCTTTCTAGGACTGTACTCCCACCCCCTGAAGGGATGAGCTACTACAGGGTTGCCTTTATCCCTCCCCACTGCCCACCTGCAAAAAGGCACCAAGACTAGAAGTGGGCAGTCAAAGCACAGCACAACCACAGTGTCCAGACATCAACTGCAGTGATCACAGCTGGACTCGGGTAAATTTAGGATTATTGTGGACCAAAGTCTACGATTTAGGCACAGGTAACTGATATTTTGTTTTATATGACAGAGATGCACATTTTCAGCCTCCAATTAAACACTTTTTTTTAAAAATAAACCATGACGCTGGTTGCTCTCCCCAGCTGGACTCTGCAAGGGGGTTATGGTTACATCCATACTAAGACTGGAATACCATCAGAGTATTTACCACAACCTCAGACAATCTGGCTTACAAATCACGTTCTGCAAACATTGCCTGCTAACATTCTCATTATAAATGCTTAAGCAGCTTGATAAAGATTGGATGAAATTTGTGCTTTAAACCCTTAGCAAGATCACTTTCTCATCCTAACAGCATTGTCTTTAAGGGGGTTTAACTTATTCCCAGATTTGGGTATTGGGGGAAGGTGTGAGTTCTCCCCATACTTCATTAAAAAATTGGAAAGGGTGGAGAAAAGGAGCTTCAGGAGTTGAGATGTTACAAATGTTTCAGACATTCTTTCTGAGGATGCAGAAGTGATTCATTTAGAGTGACACAAAGATTGATGAAATTGGAGCTAGATTCCAAGATCTCTCAAGTCCCCAGTACTTGTTCCTAGAACAGTCCTACAGAATCTCTGGTTTCATGTATGCCCTCAAGATGGGGATTCAGAAGTTCTTAATAAGTGTCTGTAAGTTAAATAACATCTCAAAGAAGTTACAGGAGCTACTTTTAGCTGGACTTGAAAAGCCAGCTATGGCCAACAGCTGCCTGTTGAATGACAGCTACTTTATGGGGCTGCAGCTGCTTGACTGTAAAAGGGCAGTCCTAGAAAATCAAACAAGCAACAAATTTCAGAAATAGCAGAGATTAGAGCATTACAGAAAGATATTCCTGACTGAGGAGTTGCTGAGATGTACTTGCTTGCAAACCAAACCATGTAGAATGTTCCCCAAGCTTGCAAACAAGTTAATACTTTATAGAAACACACAACTTATTGTGCAATACTATGCAGCTTGGCTACAGCAAAAGCCAAAATCCTGACATAGCTGTGAACAAGGGTGAAAAAGGCAACAGAGACATTGTTTTGCTAAAGGTTTGATTTCAATTTTTTTTTTTTGCAGTCTAGGAATAGCTTGAATTTTCTATGGCAGTTCATAGTGATAAAATATAATCCAAGATTAGCTCTGAGTATTTTAAGAAGGTAAGAAAAATCCTTGTGTCTGACATTTCTTTTGGGTACCTTTTTAAACTTCTCAGAGCAGTCCGGGGAAATAAATGTATGAATTTTGCTATCAATAGATCAGAGGAATATTTGTTAAAATGGGTCAAGCAGCTGCTCAAGGTTTAAAATTGCTGCTTGGAATACTCGTATTAATGCCATGTTCCTAAGTCTGTTCTCAGACATGAGGATCTGTCATCATCATTAATTACAATACACTACTGACAATTTAAGGAACTTTGTGTTTGTTGCAGTGTTTTTCTTAAAGGCATCTGGCACAATAATTGTAACGAAATACATTTATAATGTGCACCTTTCTTCCTCTGACGCATTTCCCGCTTTCAAAGAATTGTAGTAGGTTTTTTTTAAAGCAAACCCCTGACTGGCTCAGCACAACTGAAGATGCTCAAAATTTCACGCTGTGATTCTGCCTTGTACTGCTGCAGTTTGTATAGGGTAACACTATATCTATTGTATGTAAGTTGTATCTAAGCAGCCCGATGTGCGAAGCAGGACACAAAGCTTGCTCCCATGGAAAATCAGACATTCTGCCACGGGGAGTGTGGAATAGATGTAGACAGGCCCCGATCAATTTTCTTCCGAGCTGAAAATTTACTGCCACAAGACTGTGCTGACAGCTGTGGGGGGACTGTCTGGATATGCACCTCTGTCTGAGATGTGCAGGGATACAGTGGGTGAGGCACAGGGGGAATGACAGGAATGTAGGCACAGCATGGAGGGAATGGGGAATGCTGGGAATGGGGCTGTTGAGATTTATTGCATTAATATTACTTTCTTCTTTTTTCTTCTCACATCAACCCATGTTGGCCTCAGTGTGATAATCAAACCAGGGACATTAGCCATAAAATCCAAAACTATTCAATTTACTACATATTTGGGTCTGTCTTTGGAACAAAGTTGCTTCAAACATGCCTGATGCACCCAAAGAGCAACAAATATGACCTGCTTTAGGAAGATGCTGAATAGTTTGAGAAAACCTAACATTGAGGTTCTAGTCTAAAATCAGGCCACAGACTGGAACAAAACTGCAGGTACCACATACAGCCATAACTGGCAACAAATTCACTTCCTTTGTCAGCACATATTAAAATGGACACCAAGGAGGGGAGTCTAGAAGACTTAACTGCTATTACTAGAGTTTCTCTAAAACCTTAATTCAAGATTTAGGTTTCTGGTCTATGGGATTTCCCCACATGCCCATATTTGGAACATTGTGTGACAGGACTAATTAGGGAATCAGACAGCAAAGCTAAGACAAAAACCCAGTCCAAATGTGTTTTCTGTGCCTATTCTTTAGAGAGCAGGATAATGAAAAAATTGGGTAACTACTTTGCTGTATATTGGTCAGTCGGTCTGGTTTGATTTGCAGCTTCGGGTTAGTGCTAAAGGCAACAATATCAAAGGGATAGAATAGATGTAGGATAACAGATAATAGATGTGTACACACATAAATATATATTCTGCAAACAGGGAAACAGAGGCATAGAGGGCTTGCCCAAAGCCATACAATAAACTAATGCCAGTGTTCAGCAGCATTAGGAACAGAATTGGTAGTTTTTAACTTCTGAGCCAGCTGAATCCCTCCTAATGCTCTGCCCTGAACTGTTATCACAACTGTCTCTGTAAATCTGCCCAAGTGCAATCAATAAGTGTTGGTGCTTGTGACCCAGACAGAACAGCTGATCTGCCAGAACAGCTTCACAGTTTTACTCATTACAGATCCCAAGAGCACTTGTGAAGCAGCTTAATCAGCATGTGAAACAAACAGGGGCTGTTCTGACTTTTATAGACCAGGAGAAAAGAAAACTTAACTTAGCCTCAAAACTAGCAGAAAAAAGGTCCAAACCAAAACCACCCATGAGTTTTACACTCAAGCTGAATGTAATAAAAGCAGATTCTTTTCCATACTACCTGTGTTTCTATGGTCACAAAGAAGAAATGACAAGATTTACAAAACTATGTAGGAAAGGCTGTTCTACCTGGGACCTGCAATAGCTGTCACTGACATTAAGAAATTAAACAATAAAATCAGTTGGCCAGGGTCACCCAGAGCTGCTTAAGCTCTGAAAGAGATCTGTGAAAGGGAACCAGATCCAACTATAGTGTGCCATCTCCCTTTCTTTAGTACAAAAGGACTTCTGCTTTCTCCCTACTCCCAATCCAGTCGTCTGTCATTTTCAGGACAGCTTGGAATTGTCAGTTCAATTACCTCTCAGTTTGGAGAAAAACAAAGCAGATGCTGCTTATTACAAAAAGGCAGAATCTCTCTCTTTTGAGGAATATCTCATCTCACTTCTTTTTTATAATTAGACATTGAATTACGTGCAAGTCCCTTATTTATTAAGCAATACAGAAGAGCTGGGAAGTAATGTAATTCAGCTAAAATGAAATACTATCATCCCTTCAGCTTTGGTAAAGGTGGTGGTCAACTCAAATACTCCTTTAATTTTTGAGGCTCAGAGAGCTTTTGTATTAATCTTCCCCTTTCAATTCCTTTTTCCATTACACGCATTATAAATATAGCCATTTTTTAGCATCTGTCATGAAATATGCAGAGAGGTGGGGGAATCAGACAAACAGCAACTTCCTGTTCTAAACAATACAAAATTTTCTCACTGATTTAATTAGATTTAAATTATTTTACACTACTGTTCAGAAATGCTACTTGTCAAATACTGATTAAAATGCAACTTCAACACTTTGTCAGAGAGCTTACCTAAAAAAAAAAAGGCAAAGAAAGGTTTGGGGGTTTTTTGCATACAATACCTGCTTTAAAGTGGTCCTAGTGAAATTCTCATGTCTGCTCTACCCGCAGCAGCCACCCTGGTGAGGACTGACTGAAAGGCACATGCAGGGAGGTCAAATAGTTCCTGTGGATCTGCCGGGCTCCACAAGCTGTTCCAGGCGGAAGCTCACGGCAAACTGAGCTCTGACTCTGCCCATATGTTGTGGCCCCAGGAGGAGCCAGCAGATCCCTGCGCTGAGACATGGGGAGCATGAAATGAAGCTTTTTCAGACTACCCACATAGGTTTGCATTGTTTCATTTCTGTAAGCTCACTTCCCACCAAAATTATATAGGAGGCCTTTACACAATTCCAAGAAATATAAGGATGTGGAGAAAAAAAAGCACTCAAGGAATAGTTTTGATAGCTATTTAGAAGCAAGTATGGGAAATGATCTTAATTTGCAGGCAAAATTAGCTGATTTGTGGGTTTTTCCATCCCAAAATATTACATTGCTATAAACATACAGAGCTAACATTACCTTCTTCACCATTCATTCACAATTCTGTAATATTAAAAAATAGTGAGGATCATGACTTGAGCACTATCTTGTAGAACAGGTCTTTACAGTAAAGTTCTCAGGTCCAAAAATCACACCAGCTTAGTGCCTCTTGAGTGTTTCACAGCATTTGCCTCAAGTTTCCCTTTGTCATCCACTCCTAAAATACATGGGAAAAGTGCTCTCTGGATACCTGTCCTATTTCTGAATCTGCAGCAACATTGGCCAATTCAAGAGTGTTTCTGCTCCTCCAACCACTCCTGTAATAATGCATTTTGATGCTTCTTATTTATTCTCAACACTCTGCAAGCACGAGGTCCCTGAGGTGAGCAGTTAGATCAGGTTTACCAAGGAGGAAATAAAGGCACCAGCAGGTTAAAGGTCCAGCCTGCCAGCCCCTGTAAGTGCACATTTCATTGACAGAATTTCTATACACAGTATACTTGTGAGTGAAAACAGGGTTTATTAGGGGCTTGTTTAAGATCCACAGGGAATCTGTGTCAGAGGCAAAATAACCCAGACTCCAGATCTCTGTTCAAGATGTATCTTTACTCTGGCCTTTTATTTAAAACCTTCAACTAATTAAGGAGATTTTATTAGAGTAGAACAATCTAAAGGGGAACTAATGAGATGCTTGTGCAGCACTCAGCACAACTCATGATTTTGTGTTATTGCAATTGAAGTAGGACATTCATCTCCTTTCCCTTCCTTGTACTGTCTCTAAATTACACCATCAATTCCCCAGATCTGCCATTTTGTTTCCTTCTAAGTCACCAAAACCATTTTCAGCATCAGGTGTGGTGGGGGTTTTTGTTAACTGATTCTAGGGAACTCTTCTGAGTAACAAGCTCAGGAAATCCAGGAATTCTGTGGCCTTGATTATCCTCATTAAAATTTAAATTGTATTTAAAAGAGCTGAAATCACACCTGTAGAATCCTGCATTGTGTGTATCCAGACACTGTCAAAGCAAACTGTCTCAAAGGAGTATGGAGAACACTCCCCAAATGCTACATTCTTATCCTAAACTGCATCTGCAGGGAAAACAACGCAGAGCTTAAGCTCTTTGTACAAAATGGCAAAGTGCACCAGGCTTTGGCATTTGTAGTTTAGCAAGCCAGTCAATATGAGTTTTGTAACAAAACATTGCACGTGGGAACTGCCACATCACAACTCGGGATAATACAAGCTCTGCAATAAATTACAGGAATAGGAAAGGAATTACAATTAACGGACACGCATCTTTTCAATTTACCGAGTCCACTACGACTGCAGAAGTCAAGCCCCAAATGTCTGCAGGCAGAAGGACAGCAGTGGGGCATCTCTGTTTCACACCTCTGACTTCCTTTCCAGATTCTGCAGAGGCTTAGATTTCATGTTAAGATTACCGGCTGGGTAGGTTTGTGTGATCGTCCCCGCCATGGTTTCCTGTGCACCTGGCACCCTGCGTGTGCCTTCACCTCATGGCTCCCGAGACTGCCAGTCTACTGGTTCTCTACGGCAAAAGTGGCTTTTCAGAGGCAGATCTGCAGGTGTCACCCTCCTCTTGCACGTGTCACCTCCTCCTGCAACGGCACAGCCCCGGCAAAGGGACTCCCCTTCTCCCTCATCCCCTTCCCTGGGGCACCCACCACGGAGTGCCATTGACGAGGGCATGGAGCATCGGGCCACAGACCCCTCTCGCGCGCTCTCCCTGCCCTCCCGCATTCTCTTCACCCCGGAGTCACTTCACTGCCCCTCACCACCGTCCCCACGA
>VZRV01005012.1:856286-941290 GCA_013398115.1 Falcunculus frontatus
CGGCGCGGCGGGTGAGTACGGGCCGGGCGGCGGGGCAGGGCCGGGCTGTGGCTCGCCGGGGAGCGCGGCCGGCGGTCCCCACCTCGGCTGGGGAGGCCCGAGGCAGAGCCCGCGGCGGTCCCGCAGCCCCGCGGCCCCATTGCTCGCAGCTCGCCGGAGCGTTACCCAGCGGCTTAGGAGGGAGAGGAAATTAGAAAAGGACACACAAAAGGCGGTCCAAACACGTGTTGGAGGCTCATCGCACTGGCGGGGCTTCTCCCGCAGCTGCGGGACAGGCTCCGGCTCGCAGCGCTACGGAGCATCCCCTGGGGCACCGGGCTCGGAGCCAGGCCAGGGGGTGCCCATCAGCTGAGGGTGCGCTTGGGGTAGCTGCAGTTTCATACTCGGCGTAAAGGTTTAGTGTCTGGTCCCACATTCTGGCCTTTAGGAGTTTTTCCAGACCTTTTCTGTCCGGGGTAGCAGGCTTTGCCCAGCCGGTTCTTTCATATTGCTTCACTCCTGTGCCTACTTCATCGCAGTGTTCTGATCAGCAGAAGTTCATGGCACGCTTCGTTTTGCCCCAGACGTCCACCTGTTCTATTTTCAAAAGCTGTGATCCATTCAGTTCTTTCTGTTCGTCCGTTTGGGAGCTTTCCCCTATCAGGATAACGCGGGCCGTTATTGATAAGGAAAAGCCTAACAAATCTTCTTTAAAAATCCCATTACATAAAGCACGAGAAGTTTGTCTTAGATGATACTATCTACCCAGAAGATAGAGAGGAAGGGACAACCCGTAGACGGGAGTGGAGAGTGTTTTAGTTACACATTTGACACTCACTGAGTTTTCACAGGAACTCTTGTGCCTCGGAAGGGTTTCCTTAAGTTAGGCTTACCAGTCTTAAAAGTGACCAAGATAATAGCAGAGAGCATAAGCACCCATCCATCTTTCTGAGGCAGCTACCAAGTCATAGAGACGTTCATGTTTTCTCAGAAAAGGAATTTACTAAGGCCTGCTTCTCTAAAATCCTATCATTTCCCCCAGCAATTGTAGAATAAACTTCCTAATTGAACAGACAGCTCACACACAATGGGACGCGATGGAACAGTAGTAGATGAGCTCCATGAAACACTTTAGGTTACTTAGAAATGCAGGTTTCTATATAAACAAACTGTTACTCAACAGCTGCTGTACTGCATTAATCTACAGGGCTTGCTCAGATATAGTAAAATTTGAATACCCTAGCAAGCAAACTAAATTTATTTTCCAAGAAGCCTTCCTAATATAGACATACATAGAAATAGCTACATGGTGCTGGTTTTATGCAAGATATGTTTTGTTCTTTAGAGAAGCGGTTTATATTTCCTATCTTTTACTCAAGCTTATTGAAAAAAATTTACATAATATTCTTCTTAGCCATGACCTTTTAAACAAACACCTTGCCAACATTTTTTATCTGATGAGAGGATTAAGATATTAGTGCTTCTAGCCTTGGTCACCAAACAAATCAATATTGGTGCTGCAGGTGGAAGTGAGAAAACAAACCTTTGTCCTCTAATCTTGGCATTACAGCTCTGTTTACATCTTGATCTGTCAGAGCCCTACCCAAATTAGGTGCTGGAAGCCACTGCAAGCACTCAGAGACAGAACCCTGAGAAGGTGTGCGTTGGGAGGGTTTATATCCCCCTGTGGCTGGCTGGGACTGGCCAGGAGCAGGGCCAGGGGCCATGGGGGATTGGCCAAAAGACAAATCCTTTGGTTGGGTTGGCCAAAGAGTGTGACCTGCCTGGGCCTGGGTAGCATTGTCCTGCACTTAGACCTGTGGGAGCAGGGTTTGCTTTGGGTTGGTTGGGTTCACATCTGTGGTAATGTATGGGACTGTGTGAACACTAAATAGGGCAGTTTGGATCTCTGGAATGCTCTTGAGTGAAGACTGGGGGGAAGTTCTTCAGGAGCTGCAGAGAGCTCTTGTTTTCCTTTCACAGGAGAGTGAGGTAGCTCACTGCCCTGTTTCTACGCACGGCTCATCCTACACATGTTCATCATAAAACTTTCATGGGGCTTGTGAGAATAGCAAAATACACAATCTATGAACTGCTCAGTGCCTTTTCTAGGTAAGGGCTGTGCTGTGCTTGGAGTGGGTGTTTTGAGCTTGGTCTGAATGGCCTTCAGGTGCTGAGTCTGCTCTGGGGAACTCCCAGAGAACACCTTCCCATTGGCACAATGTTTATCAAATATCTCCAAATGGCAAACACTGGTGTAAGAATGCTTTTTTACCTAGATTTACTGTAAACTATGAATACAACACCTTTATTTATAATCTAGATTTAAGAGGAAAAGCTGCACTTTTGTCTCTGAGTCAGTGTATATCAGCAAAAATTAATTTGTTAAAAGGTTCTATAAATACAGTGCAAGCTTTTTAAATTTTATTTTGGGCCATTGTCTTCCTGTGGTTTTCTAACATTTCAGGATTACTTCTTTTTAGATGGAGGTAGTTATACAATCCTAGTTACCATAATAACCAATATAATGATGATGAATGACAGCTGTCACTTTTGCAGTGAATTCTTCCATAGATTTGCTGTAAAAATTTCTGTTCAAGACATCATGCCACAACAATGTCTCATCTCTCCGCAGAAGCTGGAGGGGCCCTTCCACCTTTCAGAATTGTGCCTTCTGTTGCATTTTTCACTTTGATCCAGACTCTCTACATGCTGTGTCTTTCTGTGGCGGGCAGTACCTGAAGCAGAAAAAAAAGCAATCCTTTAATTCCCAAACTCTCTTTTTTCTTTTTAACCAAGTAAGGAAAAATGAACTTGGCAAATACTTCTCAGATTTACAATACCTTAATTTGAGACAATATCAGCCCCTGTGGAACCAGTAAGGTAGACTAAACTAGCTTTATAATTCTTCTGATCATATTTCTTTTGATAATTGCTTCTCAGCTCATCAGAATGAAATTAAAACAAAAATAAAAGTGTTCTTTCACTTATGGAACATCTTGTTTTATCAATCTTATCTCTTAAGTAAACCAAAGGTCTGACTCTTACAACTGTGCCAAAGCCATTCCATACTCCCCTTCTCCCTCTTTGTTGCTCAGGTTTCATTTTGAGCAATGACTCTCTTTTGAAGTAGTCCAATGTGCAAGTCCTGAATGTGCCGAAGAAAGAAGGAAAGAGTCAGATATTTTTTATTAGAAAACTCTCAGCAAGTAAGGTTTAAACAAAAATTTCACCTCCAAGAGACACGCTTGTCAGTTGAAGACAAACTCTTAAGTTCATTTCAAGTTTAATCTTGTTTGTGATTCAGTGTAGAATAGACCTCTCTCTGATTCCTGTCATTTAGAAAGGGAAGCAGAGCCTGTGTGAAATCAGCTCCTGATTCTTCACAGCCAGGCTCAAATGAGATATTTGACTGCTCCTGAGTTGATAATACTTAGCACATATACAACACTATTTCAGAGGATCTCACTTTACAGATACTAATAAATTTACTTCACAGTCTCCCTCTGAAACAGATACGCATATTGCTATCTACAGTCTGGGGTTATGGAGGCAGAGAATGTTTAGCTGGCCCAAATTCTGACAAGTCTTTTTTCACAGGCAGATACTGAAGCCAAGAAGTGTGGCTGCCAGCTCCCTTGCTGTAATTATTCTGTGCTCTCAGTGGGTCTCAAAGCAATTGACAGTATCACTTGATGCACCTTTGGAAGGCCGTATATCAGCAAATGTGCCCATGTTGCAAATTATCAGGCAGACATCAGCTCCTCATGAGTAGGAAGACCGTATGGTTCTGCTGATATCAAAACAATCAGCTCAAATCGAAGCCATTTTCTCCAAGGCAGCTGCTTTTTTTGGTTATTATCTGTTCCCCCGTGTTTCTATTCTCGGTGACAGATCAGGCTTCTGTTCTTGAGGAATTCACTTTTGGCAGCAAGAAATGTTCATACTCCCCATCATTTTTCATAGACTAATCTGTGTTGGGAATTTTCAGTAAATAACATGAAAGCATCAGTGATTGAACACTTTAGGGAAAATAGTATCATTAGGTTGATTTATTTTTCTCCCTAAAGACAGCAGCTTCTGAAGCACATTTTTCTTTCCAACTGTCTATAGGTTCTATAATTACCTGATCTTTCTGTTTGCTAGTTGTTTTATAAATTCAGTAAGTAATATATCACGCTGTATAGTTTTTTATTAAAATTCAACACTGCTGTCTCACACTGATGATTAAGTGATTTGAAATCCTTGGATTTCAAAGGAAAATCTGAGCCATAGTGTTTTTTAGCTATATAAATACACCGGCTGCATAACACATTGTTATTCAAGAGATGATCTGGTCAAGAAAAGGGTGAATGGACCCTTGCAAAGTTCTGCTGTCCGGAGGGATGTTTCAAACACTTGTTGATACTCAGATCGAGCTACAAGACTTGCTCTTTGCTCAGGGCATATCCAAACTGAAACAAGTTGCGGGAGGGATACAGATCTATTTTTCAATTTGAAAAGGATATCAGACACACATGGCAACCCAGGCACTGAACTCACTCAGTTGCATAAAATAGAGATGTTCTAAGGTGGATTGCAGACCTCTCCCTCCAGCTGTGGGATAACCATTGGCTGGGTTTGGCATACAGGACTTCCAGACATTTGGCTTGCTGTTAGCATTAGATTATTTGGTGAACCCTATCCTGGGCTTCACTCTTACCCAACGATTTGGAAGTATTTCTCAGGCTGAATGCAACATGATGACACTTGAACACCACGTCCAGCCATTCCCAAGTTTCACAAACTGCTCTAGGCTTGAAAATCCTGAGGAGAATGGAGTGTGCTGGGAAAGTGGAGGGGGTAAACTGGCTGCACTGGGAGCATGTGGTGTCTGATTAGAGCAGCCACAGCTTCAAGCATCTCTGATGGTCTGTGGCTGAATATTTGACACCCTCCAGCATGTCCCAACAAAGCAGCCCCACTTCATTTCTGTCCTGCGGAGTGTAACATGTCAACGTGACTAATTGCCTGGGCAGACAGAAGAGAGATAAGAACAGGGAAGACAGAAGGAAGCAGATACTCCAGTGTGGAATAGCAGTGCACAAAACTAGGACGAGTCCAGAGCGTAGAGAGTCCCTGCGGCAGGGTAGGGATGATCAGAGACATGTCTGGACATGGGAATTGCAGGAGTCCCTGAAACAGAGGAATCTGGGAGGGGAGCAGGACTGAGTGGATGAACAACTCTGCACATTTGCAGGCTGCCTCTAGAATTTATTAAATTGCTGCGGCCTCGGCGTGTGAAGCTGTTTCCTGAGTGTTTGCAAGACCTCTGTAATGCATGTGAGCTATTTAGTTGGAATGACAAAATTCTTGCAGTTTTATTTTGGTAAATTTTGCATTTAAAAGAAAGCACGCAAATCACGTCTTCTATGATTCCAGTGCCAGTCCAGGTGCAGAAATCGAGGGAGGTTGGTTTATCATCCTAGCCTATCTTTGCTATTGGCTTCAGTTAACCCAATACTAAGATATCCCAACCTGTCTGGGATCAGCTGTGTTTGGAATTTCAGGGTGTAAAAACCCTTTTTAAGCGTTGGAAAATTAAACATTCTTCTTGTTCTGTCTATCCAGATTGGCACAGGAAAGACTTGCCTTCTTGCTTTCTCTGTGTGAAATGTCTACAATCTACCATTGCTGGTACCTTAAATTGGGGATGTGAGAAAAATGAAACTGCTTCTGGGCTGGTTAGTGTGTTCACATGTTGGAGAAGCCCTGAACATGTATGGTGATGAAGCAGTGCTTTGTGCACCGCTGATTATTTTCACAAGCTCTTGTTATATTGTCCATTATAACTGCTTCTGAATTTCTCTAAACAGGGAATACTCACTCTTTCCAACCAATCCTTTGTATTTTTAACACCCTTGGTGTGTTTCCTGCTTCCTAGCTCTGAAGGACTCCAGGGTGGTGTTCCTAAGCATGCAGATGATGTGCTGTGAACTTCAGGGAATGGCGTGTTTTGCATTCTGGATCACATTTCAGTTTGCTGCCAGAACCAGAATGTCACTGAGGGCAGTGCAGAAATCCTGCCTCCTGCCCAGCTCAGCCCCCTGAGCCAGAGCCACCCACCCCTGCTGGATGCTTTTGAAATCCAAATTCGGAGAGAAATTCAGGCTCTTAGTTTTATTTGAACAAGTGAGAGCACGGTGCGTAAGTCTTTCAGTAGATCAACTAATAAATCTTCTCTTGGAGGGGACTAAAAAGAAGAATCATGGATTTATCTTAATCCTTTTATTGTTAGTGACCGTTTCTCTTCAAAATAATCTTGTCTTGCCTTCCCTTATACTGAAGTAATTCTCAAATTAAAGGCAAGATACTAAGGCTCTAAACTGCTGTGTGCAAACACGCAAAAGTACTTTTTCCTCCTTCCCACTCCCAGCCCTTTGCTGGGAGCTCTTTGTCAGCTTCACCCCAGTAACTTTGTCTGATCTTCTCTTTGCAGTTGCTAATTGGCCTGGCAGGGATATGAAGTGACTGAAAATAACTTTATTCCCTCGTTGTGTGCACATTGAAAGGGTCACAGAACAGAAAAGTAGGGCAGAGTCCAGACTGATGGCTTGTGCCAACCAGCCTGGCAGCCAAAAAATGGCACTTGCAGGTGCTGGTTGTGGTTCTGCAGGCAGGTCTTTGGTAACCGGCACTCTGAATATTGAATGCCTGCTATTTCCCCTCCAGAATGCAGGTGCAGGATTGCCTGCAGGAGAGGAAGTACTGAAATCTACCTCTGCAGAGTGGGACAGAGTGGCTTTCTGAGTAAGCTTTGGATGCCTTTTGTTTTCCTTGAAATTGTGCAGCATTGTCAGAGCAGCGCTGGAGGTGACTGCCACAAGGATGGGCTCTCCAGAATCCTTCTTTGAAGAAGTGTTGTATAAACCAGGGTAGTAAATCCCAGCTGGAAAAGGCCAGTCCCATGGTATCTAGGAGATACGTGGGTGGTTTGGGTTGATTTGCATATCTAGCTGCTTCCTTGTTAATTTGGATTTAGGAGAAGGATATGTCCAAGCCCTAAGCTTTTGTATGATATTAAAAAATAGAACCAAGCATTATTAACCAACAGAAAGACTTTCCCAAGACAATCATAGCATAATCTTATAGGATCATGTTGTGTTTAGGTGTAAGAGAGTCCTCTGCAGCAATGTACACAGATCCTTTGTTTTGACCAGAAAAGACATTTTGTGAAAGGAGAACAAATTTGTGCCATGGGAAGTAGAGGAGGGCGAGCTAGAAGAAGGATGTGAGTTCCAGAGCTGCTTCCTACCTCAATTCTGTTAGAGTCCTAGTTTTGCTAAAAAGAGAAAAGGCCTAGATCTGTGGTTGTCTGGAATTGTTTTTAGGACTTCTGGCCTACTCACTGGTGATCAGATCCATTCCCAGCCCAGCACCTTGTCAAAGGCTGGATGTGATGTTCAGCAAATGAAAGAATCGTTGCTGGTTCCATTAGAGAATAGCTGGACAAAGCTCCTGGTAGATAAGAGTAACAAGACAAATAGCCGTGGGTGACAGCTTGCTCCAACACCTGGTGGAATCCAGGCCTGTTTTTGGAGGCTTGCCCAAAAGCCTGTCAGGACTACAATAATACTCTTACTCTGCACTGCAAGGAACTTTACTCTTACTCTGCACCGCAGGGAACTTAATTCATCTATGGATGCCAGATTTTGGGGAGAGTAGCTGTCTTAACTTCTGAGTAACAGGGTGGGTTGATGTACTATTAGAAGGACTTTCATCTCCCTAGTTCTTATTCTTTTAAATACAAATCCTGTAATTTGAATTTTGTGCATTTCATCACTTTCTTATCCTAAAGGAAGCTATGTGGGAGACTTGACTGCTTCCCCTTCTGTTTCTACAGATGGTGATGTGGTAAATGTAGCCAAGCTCTTCTCTACCTAGGAGACATTCTCCCCTGAGGAGCAGTCCCCTTTTGCTGGACATGCTTACAGAACTGCACAGCCATGGACCTCAAGGAGAAGTGTCAGGTAGGTTTGCTGATAACAGTCACACCCAACTTAAGTGTTGAGTCCTTTTAAATGTCTTTATTATTTTGGGTCAAGATTCACCAGGTGGCATTATTATGTGGTGGTATAATCCATGGTTAGTATAGAAGTTGAGAGTTCTGTCACCTTCACATCCCTGTATCAGCAGGGAGATCTTTTGCAGGGTGGGACTCAGGCACTGCGGTGGAACAGCACAGATGGGGTGTCCACTGTCACACCTCCTGTGTCTCTCTTGAGCTCTAAGCTGGGGCTCCATTCCCATGGACACTCAGCTCAGCTTTATTTGAGAGGCTGAATTCACTGGGAAGATTTTTTAAATAAACCAAGGCAGTGAAATCATTTGAGTCCAGTTTTGCTGGTGGTAACTTGGGGTCTCAGCCGGCTCTGGTGAGAGAACACTCTTGGCTTTTCCCTCTGGTGTCCGTTTCCCCACCACACCGTGAGCTTTTGTCTGTTGGCTGTCTCCGTTTTCTCTGTGCATCCCTTCCTTGCTGTTTTGTTGGCAGCAGCAAGAAGTGGTTTTGTTCATTAGTGCAAAGTACCTGTTAGGGACTCACCTGGACTCAGATCAGCTCTAAAAGATACCACAGCAGTGTTAGTGACTTTTGAAGGTCTGTTTTTCACATCAGCTGTGGCACTTGCCTACTCAACTGCTTCTTTGCTGGGTTTCTGCTCTGAGCTGTGCTAGGCCGGGAAAGCCTGGGTTCACTCCTGCCCAAACCTCTTGGTGCTGGAGTGCTCAGAGGACGTGTTTGACCTCTGTTATTTTATACCAAATTGCTTTATTACCATGGATTTAACATTCCAGTGAGGACAATTATCTACTTATTCTCTTGTTAATGACATCATGGGCTAATCTAGTATTGATCATTTTAAGAGATGATGCAATTACCGCTCTGTGCAGGGGTGTGTTCTGTGTAGGATCTGAGAGCACCAAAGAGAGCAGGGCATAGCAGGGACACTTTCACTGTAGGTCACTATCTTTGCTTCGTCTTTCTCATATGACATTCTCCACTGTACAATGCAGGAAGGTCATATCAAATTGCTGGACAGGCAGCAGCATGGACAGTATTGTAATAGACCTTTAAAAGGCCTATTAGGAAAGTGTCCTGACAAGGAGGTTACAGGGGGAATTATGCAGTTCTCAAGCCCTAACCTCCTCTCCTGATTTCCTGAAATTTTTTCTCCCTCCTTTCTGAATGGGAATTAAAAATGAAGGCAAGAGATCACCACCATCTTTTCAATAGGAATTAAAAAACCCCACAGATACATAAAGCTGCATTTTACAACTTATTTTGTTTGGATTCCGAGGAAAGACCATGATTTTATTCTTGTTAGCAGCCCCATGGCAGGGGACTTGGAACTAGATGATCCTTAAGGTCCCTTCCAATCCAAACCATTCTGTAATTATTATTTGGTGCTAAGGAGTTTGCTCCTTTTTTTTTTTTCTAATACTGCAGATCCTTGTTTCACCCCTTTTAAGGTAGAATCCATCTTCCTAAAGTGAAGAACCTGGACACATACACACTGATAAGAGAACAAATTAACCTGCTTTGTAACCTCAGCAGTAAATTTGATGTGCTAGGTTTATTTTAAAATGCTAAAAATAAAATGAACCCACATGAAAACATCAGTCCCAAATCTGGTTGAAAGCAATCTCTTCAATATACAATATATGTGTGGTGGAGAATTAGCACTCCTGGAGCAGCAGACGTGCTCAGAGCACTGCTGCAGCACAGACATCCGTCACTCAGATGAGAGACTTGTCCTCTGACTCCAGTTGGCTAGTAGGTTCCCTTGTCAGGAACGGCTGAGGATCAGAGTTTGTCAGGTGTAATGCAGGCTGCCTTCCAGTTTTTGCCAGAAACCAGACAGCACAGAGAAATGCAGAGAGTATTTTAGGAGCAGAGCCAAAACCTTCTTAAATTAAATGTGCTGATATATTGTTCTTTTTCCTCTTCCTCTGACTTTTTAATTTTCTGGTATTTCTGAAGTGAATTTAATCCTTGTGAAAGGTGCCAGAATCTCTGCTCCAAGACCGCTCAGCACATACCAAGAGAGCAGCACGGATTGCCATAGGACAGTGGGAGGCTCCTGAGTTTGCGTTGCGTTAGACGTAGGTTGGATTTGCAGCCACACAACTAATAAAAATTATTGACATCATCCATTCCACAGTTACCCATAACAACTGAGCTGTATTGTCCCAGTGTAATTACTGCAGCCTGGATACAGCACCGTGCCTCCTGGCCAGAGCCTGGAAACGTGTTTAGGGAGCCTGTGCTGTGCTCCACATCGCTGCAGCTCCAGCACTGTTGGTCCTTGTTCCAGGCTGCCTAACTAGAGCTGCAGTCCTACCTTTGGACTGAAAAGTAGCCCAAGTCCTTTGCCACTTCTCATCCTGCCAGTGATTGTGTCTCTGTTTTTATTCCCTGCTGTTCTCTAAAAGCTCAGCTCTTCTTCCAATGGCTTTTTCACAAACTGATCCTTTTTCCACAGTCATCTCTCATCTATGCTGCAGATTTGGTATAGGTCAGTCCCTGCCTTTATACTCAGCTTTTTATTTCAAGTCCCAGATTTGGTATAGGTCAGTCCCTGCCTTTATACTCAGCTTTTTATTTCAAGTCCCAGTTTTATGTTCAGATCCCAAGTTTTTGTCTTCTGCTCTTTCATTCTATTATGTAATGCACAAATGCACATCCAGATGCAATTTCTGATACCAGTTGATATTAGAAGGAAGCTGCATAGTACAAGTTACTGCCCTACACAAACTACTTTAGAGCAAGGTCTCTCAGCAGTGGGGTAAACAAGAAGCAGCAATTTGATCCAATGCTATTTGTGTCCATGACCAAAGCTGGAGGTTTTAAGGTTGGGACCTCTAACTGCATGAAGCACAAGGATTGTTCCTGGTATTGCACCAGCAAGTTGTTTTATTCACTTTCTTTTGAGTCTCCAAAAGGTACAAAGCCATGGGAAAGAGATCAGCAAGCACTGTGATAAAGAAGGGGTTTTACAAGTATGTTGTGTGAGGGTTTATCCACTCTTACTCTGTCTTGTTGTTGATCTTTTCTTTTTTCTCTCCTTTTTTCTTTGTGTTGAAAGGAGTAGGTGAGTAGTTCCTTAGCAGGCAGGAAGGAAAAATGGTGCCATTAGGACATTTTCTTGTTTTCTGCAGTTTAAAATTGTTGTCTAGGAAACAAAATGCCCTGCAGAAGGATAACGGATGTTTTGCCTCTTTCTCTCTTCTGCTTTCTCCCGAAGTTACATTAAATAAATACAAAGTGTCTGCTTCCCTTCAGCTTTGGCTCTAAGAGCTTTGCGAGATTATACATCGATGTGTAACTCAGTGCCAACACACAGGGGATAACCAGACCCTGTGTTGGGTTCATTGTGAATATTGAGACCACTTAATCTCTGCCCTTCTGGCTTAAAACACAGAATATGAGTTGTACCTATTGAGGCATTTGAACCTCAGGAAAGGAAAGGAAGTGAAGAGCTTGTCCAGGCAGGGTAGGTGAGTCCTGACATTTGTACATGGTCTTCAGAGCTGCACAGTATGCTGAGACTGGAAGCCTTTGCAGTGCCTGTCCTGTTTGGTACCAGCCAGCTATAATCCTTGGCAAGCTATTGAGGTGGTGCTTGGCTGGGCCAGTCCTTTACCCCTTTCTGTGTGGAATGAAAGCAGTTGTTTTAGTGATTGCTCTGCAGAACTAGGAAGCCCCAGACAGAATTAGGACAGCACTGAAGTAGGAGCTATATAAAAACTCATTTATAAAGGTGCGTCCCTCCAACAGTGAGAAGGAAACATTCCTGTAAAAGATGAGAATGAGAGAGAAGGTTCATTCCTTCTTCACCTTTTTATCCCCTTGTTGTTGTTCTACCCAGCCCTTCCCTGTCTCCACTAATCATTTGCCTCCTGTGTGCTATGCCCAGGTAAACGTGGAGCCCCAGGCATGGTTATGGTGAATTTATGTGCACCTTTTAGTTCAGATTGCGTGGTTCAGGATGAATATGGGATGCTGAGAGGGGCTTTTGCTGCATTCTTTATCAACAAGAGAAGAGGGAGGGAACACTTCAGACGGGACCTGTAACCATCTCAACTTGTTTAAATAGCAAATACTTATATTTTTGAATTGAACTTGAATTCATGGGGCATCTGTGGGGCAGTTAGTATTCCAGAGTCTCTTGGTTTCAGTTTAGTCTTTTTTCATACTTACTCAGGTGTTCCTTCCCCTGTAGTATATTTTATAGCACTTTGTCCTACCTACTTTGCCATCTGCTTTTGCACAGACCCCTGTCTGTCAGCATCATTCCTTCCTGTGCATGCATATGCAGCTCTGCAGGCAGGGAGCCCAGGGATCCTCACTGTGTCGGCTCCATCTGATGAATGAACCATTCTCACAGACATCTGGTGCTATCCTGGGCAAACTTTCTTCTCTCTCTGCTTTTTTCTCCCCCTCTTTCCATCCCTCATCCTCCCTCATCCCCCACCCCCATCCGCCGCCTCCTTGCTGGATCTGCAGCATGACTGGAAACAGGCTGAATTAATCAGCAGACTGGTGCTTCACTCTGCTGCTTCTGTCTCATTCTCTGCGGCGCTGGGCTCTGCACAGTCTTGCTCTCTCTCCCTCTTTGCTCTCTCATTTTTGGAGAGCAGCAGCAGTGCAAGTTGCTGGGGAAGTGGTGCAGGAATTTAGCCCAGATGCTCTTCAAACAGGCTGATCTCTGGATCCCCCACCAAGGCAAATGTTGCAAAGTAAGTTCCTCTCCCTTAACATTTAATTTCAAAATGGCTTTCCCTGTCTGCATCCCCAGCCTGCATCCTGACTGGTGTGATGGGGCATGGAGAGGTTTGAGGTTTTGGGGAAGGAGGTTATGGCAGGACGTGAAACAGGGAGTGATGATTTTAGCTAGGGAATAGCTTGTTGTTGGCGGTGACGGGGAAAAGAAACTGTTTTAAACTGCAGTTTTAACCCCAGGACCAACAGGAAGATCCACGCAGGATTTTAGCTGCTGACTCCTGCTTTGCTGCCCCTCTGCCTTACCGCTTCAATTTGTCTGTTGCTTCTATAGGCTTTGATCTGTAACTGTTGAACCTCCTTATCCCTGTGGGATCTGTCCGGCAGTGCACCTGCCAGGCTGGATCATCATTTTAGTCCCCAAAATCTTCAACTGAAGGAGTGGGGATGGGAAGGAAGCTATCGAGGGGATGAAAGATGTGCTGAAGTTCTGTGGATTTCTGAGCATCGCTGGCCTCTGGGAGGGGATTAGCATTCCTTGGAGGGAGTTCTGCACTGGCATAAAGCACTGCTGGTGTGTTGAAGCCAGGATAAATACAGACCCCTGACTGCTCTCTGAACTTGGAGGAGTAATGCAACTGGCTAAATTACAGTAATTAAAGCTTAATAATTGTGTAGTGCTTCAAAGCACTCCATAAACCCTGCCTCATCCTACCAGCAGCCTGGTGGGACAGGTAACTATAGTTGGGGATTTGCTACTGCAAACAGGACTGAAGGGACGGACTGAGGAATGTACAATTCCAAACTGGGCTGTTTCCTGGGAGCAGCCGCCTCTTTCTCTGCTGCTGGGCTGCTACTGGGGAGAAGCAAAGTGCTGGGCTTTGCATTACCTGTGTGGAAAGGTTGATTGTGCCTGTTGGCATCTTACTCCGTGCTTTATGGAGAGCATAAAATGTGGATGTTGTTGCATGGATTAAAATGGACCCTGTGCACAGCAAAGTGCAGCAGTGGTTCAGGCTGGTGTGCGCTGCTTTGGCCACATCTCAGAGCTCTGTGCTCCTGCAACTCTTGTCTCTTTGCAGGGGGAATCTGCAGGCCCTGTTAGTCACGAGCTGTGGGGAGCCTCAAAGCGTCCACACTGGAGCCCCTGCAGGCACCCAGTTACCCAACTGGGGGGGCCCTTTTGTCTGGGGCAGTGGGAGGTCTGGGCTGCCTTTCATCCTGGGCTGCACGGGGAGGGGGAAGGAGATAGTTGCTGCCTATTCCTCTGTCCATTAACTTGGGCACTGCTGTGCTGAAGACTTGGCTTGTTTCACTTGATTTGAGACCACCAACAGCTAAGCTGTGGCTGCCAAGCTCATGTCAGGTGCATTCAAACAAATTTAATAGCTGTGTTCCTTGTGCCTTCTGCTTTTCCCAGCATGTCCAGGTTTAAAGGCAGTGGTCCTCACAGAGCCATGGTCTGCTTGGTGGAGCTGCCTGAATTGTGCAGATATCAACATACATTTCTTTTTCCTGAGCTCTCCAGTAGTTCAGGTGGGCTGATGAATGTTACAATCTTCACAATTACAGCAGTTGGTCGGGAGTTGGTAGCCCCATCATAGAATGAGAAACTGAGGCACAGAGTATCCGATTTTCCCACTGTCATGCAGAAACCAGTGGCAGAATGAATTAGAGAATCCAGCTGTCCCGACAGTCCAGACTCTTAATCAAAAGTTCATCCCATGGAGTAGGAATGTGTCAGGGGGGATGACTGATGTAGCCTGGGTCACTAGAGAAGCATTCTTGCCTTGACTCAGAGATCTGCTCTCTTAGGAAAAATAGCCAGGAGAGCACCAAGAAAGACAGAAAGCAAGACTGGGAGCGAGGACAGGGTAATAAAGGGAAGATTCTGCCCAGAGTGAACGATGCATTGGCTCTGCTCGTTCAATCTGTGCCACTCTGTAGCAGGGATGAGCCATTTCAGGCAGTCCAAGCACTAAATCACCAGCTGCAGGTGTACAGGAGCTGTAGCATCCTGATGTGTGATTTGCTTTAGAACAAGAATAAATCCCTCTCTAGCACTAGGCTGCTGTACGAAATGCTACCCCAAGAAATTGTGTGCTGTCATGTATTTGATGTCTGTCATCCTCTCTGATCAGACCCAAAAACTCCACTTTGTGTCATATTGTGACTTACCCTAAACAAGAATCCGACTTACAGTAATAAATGCAAATGTATTTGGTAGAGTTACTCCTTATTGTGTGTTTTTGAACCTGTGAATAATGCTTACATTTCAGGAGGTGTAATCCCTGTAGTAGATTAATCGCCTGAAAACTGTCATTGTTAAATTAAAAACTGCCTTCTTTTTCTGCTAAGGAATGCAAAATAGCTCTCAGAAAAAGGAAGAACATTCTGCTGCCCAGTTTCCCACCTCCAACTGTTCAGATCTGAAAAGCAATTGAGTAGAGGTGTTATAAAAGGAGCCTAGTGAGTGCAGCCTGGAAAGAGGGAAACAGTCTGACAACTGCCTTGCAGGGGTTTTCCACCACTCTGAATCAGAGGGGTGGATCTGCAGTCTATGAGAATTGAAACTTGTAGCAAATATTTTGTATTCTGTTCATTTATTTGTTTCAACAGTCTTTGTACAGGCAGTTACATTCAAGTGTACAGCAATCTTGGTGAGAAGCCCTTATTCTGCAAGAGACTGAATCCACAGAGGATGGAGGATGATTCAACCCACTTTGCTCTGGAAAGCAAGGAATATATTTGTGTTCCGGTATTATTAAAAAAAAAAATTGGCACATATTATATCAACATTTACTGGTACAACAAATAAATATGCTACTATGGATGCGTAATGGCTGTGGGAAAATATAAAAGGACTTAAATACACTAATATTTTGTGTCCATTTCTCTGTACACATTCTGGGCTCTGCTTCTTTGTTCCTCTGGAATGAAGCTGCAAGACCTCTGTCTTTCATCAGATAGCAGAGAGTGTGAGATAGCTGATAAACTTTTAATCTTAAACAGTTCTGTGTGTAAAAGAACAAGATGGGAATTTTAGGAAGAGAGCTCAGTGGTGAATTTGTGTGAGGATGAAGGTGGGCTGCAGGAAGCAGACATGGGTAGGTGGTGTTGCTCGGGAACAACTTCACGTTGTGGGAGGAAAAATCAGAAAATAACCACACTTTTCCTACCTATCAGCCTGAAAATGCTCCTGCAACCCTTGAGGAAGGCAAAGAGAACCTATTTGCCATGAGCCAGGCAAGGCTGTGGGTTTAAACAAGCTCCTTGGTTATTTGACAGCTAATTTACCCCTGTCAAACTATGGAGAGTCAACTGAAAGGACAAGGCAAAGAAAAGTCTACAGATTCTGTGACTCCTCATCTCCTGCCTCTGAGCTGCTTCTTGTGTCCTTCCTGAAGAGCAAAACCAGCTCCTAAACCTGGGCATTTGCAAGATCTATGTCAGGTTCCCTTTCCCTAATGTTTTCAGGCAAAGTGAGCAGTAATTTAACATGTAGAATATTTACTACGAGTGGAGAAATTCACACATCTTTTCATGTTTCCATCCAGTCCATACCTCAGCACATTCATTGCCTCTAGAAAATAAAATCACACGCACAAAGGAAATGTCCTGCACTGTTTTTCCCTTAACAGCCATCCCACAGATCACAACTCTTGAGAGCCCCAGTATCGTCCCAAAGCAGAAGGATGTATTTATCCCGTTTTCACCTGGCTCCAGCTGTGCCTCTCACACTGAGGCTGGGATGGCCAGGGCAGGAGTCAGCTCCAGAGGAGCCCTAAGTGCACTTAGAGGCTCCTGTGCTCTCCGGGGTAAAGGAGGAAGCAACTGCTCATTTTCTCCTTAGGACTTTTTGCCTTTAGGCCCAGGCAAAAGGAAAGTACAGCCTTTTAAAATGCCTCCTGATACCCATCAGGGGTTTGCTTTCACTGTAACCTGGAATTTACTGTCTGCTCTTTCTTTGTTGTTCTTCACAGGAAGCCCTATGCTAAGGCAGCTGGGTGGGAAGGTGTCTTGCTGTTTCTGTTTGGGCCGGAAAATTAGTGGATTTCTCTATGAATGTGGCTTTCCAGAGCAAAGATGTGAATGTTGAGGTTTTTAATTAATGAACTGACACCTCCTGTGAACGGCTTCTTCGCCCTGGGGTGCTCACTTCCTGGTTTGTGGCAGGAAGAGCACTTGCAGCTGATGAAAGGCTGGAAAGATCCCTCTGGGACAGTTTCAGAGTGCCCGCGTTTGCCATATACAAAGGTTTACTTCAGGGCATTTGAAAAATGCTTCATTAGTAGCTGATGACTTAGCAGGGCAGCTCTTGTTGGGAAAAGCTGGAGCTGCCCCTTGCCGGGAGCTCAGGGTGGCTCTTCTTGCCTGTCCCTTTTATTTGAGTCCCAGGCTCTTGCCTTTGGTGCTCACCCACAGCAAGTTGCCTGAGTGCCCCCAGCAGTCCTCACTCACAGTATTACAGTGTTTGTTTACTGGCTCTGCCTCCTTTGCCAAATACTCCATGTTCTGAGTGTCAGGATGGGTGTTTAACAATCCCTGCCCTTCCTCTTCCCCAGCCCTGCCACATTGCACTTGTCCTTTGTCACCTGCTACAGCCACATTCTTTTGTGGCTGCCTTATCTTGACTGACGCTATGCCAAACCAGTAACGCCTATGTAAAGTCTGGAGCAGGTGTGCAAGTGGCTCAGGAACCTTTTTTGATTACCTCTGGATTTGCTGCCTTTTTGTGCTCGCTGCCTGCTGTGCTGTGGCAGTTTCTCTTTCCAGGCACTGTGTGACTGTAGTAGAGGTTGACATTAAGTGCAGCTTTCCTCTCATTTCTTCTGTAGCTCCTGATGTGGCCATTGGAACCAGCTCGGTGTCTAAGCAGACTTTGCTTTTCAGTTCAAGTCCCTCTTATTTTTGCTGCCTTTCATTCTGTGTGTTTTATTTATCTGTCTGCTTTCCCCATGTTGGAGAGGATTTATATTTCTGTGGGTGCCTTGCTCTGCCCCAAACAGGCAGCAGCCTGATTGTCCCTTGCTCGGTGTTCTTAGACACTCCTGTTTGCAGCACTCCGTGGTGCAGCAGCATGGCTGGTGCCAGCTCCACTGCCATCTTCTCCTCTGGGAGTCTTTGAGAGACTCCTATGTTTAGTCCTGTGCTGATGTTACCTGGGCTGCTTCCAAGAACAACACAGAACTGCTTCCTCTGTTCCTAAAACTGACACAGAGAATGAAAACTGCAGCAGGATTATTTTTAGTTCTGTAAAAGTGCAGCTAAAGCAGCATTGCTGGACTCTGCCTGGACAATATTTGCTGTTTCAGGTTGTCCCTGATAGACGGGGAGAGTGTGTGTGTGGTAGATGGTATTTTAAAGAGAATTTATGTGCTATTCCTCAACACTGCGTTACAGTTTTGGATTGGACCATCAGTGCCCATGAGTCTGAAGTCCAAGATTAGTTTCCAGTAAATGTTCATCACGAAACCATACAGTTAAGGAACAGGAAGAAAAGATCAGAGCCAAGCTCCACTTGCAGAGCTGGGTG
Organism: Falcunculus frontatus; assembly: GCA_013398115.1. Classification (NCBI taxonomy): domain Eukaryota; kingdom Metazoa; phylum Chordata; class Aves; order Passeriformes; genus Falcunculus; species Falcunculus frontatus. The sequence goes on from VZRV01005012.1 coordinate 874,565, forward strand.
TGTGCAAGCAGCTCCTGAGGAGCAGAACTGCTGCAATTTGAGACCATGGTGAGTTTGTCAGGGCTGGGAAGAGCTACAAGAGCAGGAAGAGCAGCAGCTCCTGTCTGAGCTCCGAGCTGTATCACACTGGTTGGGACAGGAGGGACAAACTTCCTGCCTGGTTGTGTTCAGTAGCTCTGTACTCTGTGCACAGTATGACATACCTGAACATTTCCAACAGGCAGGATATGCTATGTACTGTACATGCTCAATGTGTTTGTATTAAAACATGAAATGCCCATGAGAACTTTTATTTACCAGTTCCCTGCTGTAGCCCTCTCATGGACACCTGCCTGCTCTTCCCTGTTGATTTGCTGTCAGTGATCTGGTGCCCACGGTACCTCACTGCAATCTGTGATTTGAAAGAAAGGAAAGTGCTCATGCTCCTGCCCCAGAAATGCAAGTGTTTACCCCACTTTGTTGTTACCAGCATCTTATGGCAGTGTTTTCCATATGGCACACTCCTGGGATGTGTCCTTTGGGACTGCTGCCTCTTTGCTGAGCGCTGAGGGAGAGGTGCTGTGAACTCTGTGCTTCTTGCAAGTCCAGATGTCTCCCTTGCAGTTCAGCACTTAAAACTCCAGTGTTTGCTCTTGTAAAAGGAGGAGTTGATGGAGGGGTCGTGTCTGGTCCTGAACTGATCCACACACAGCTTAGCACTTAGATCTGGGAGCTTCTGCATCAAAGTAGCCACAGAGGCCCGACTCACAAACAAAAATCTGTAGCAAGCAGTTGTGGAAATTGGACCACTCTTGTTTTGAATTGCAGATATTCTACTACTTAGTTGTTACTATTGTTAGCAAATTCATCCCGTATCATTAAAATTCTACCGTAACTGTGTTCTTTTGTCTCTACAAGCTGATACCAGTTCAAGCCTGCATAACCTCTGTTTGTATTGTCCTCAGCCTCTACTGATTAGATCTTGTTTCACAGAAATGACTTGATATTGTGCTTTGATAAAGTATTTATCAGCACAGTCAGGACCGGTTTGTTTACCTGATACTATCTAAGTGCTCTAATTCCAGCCAGCAGTCTAAAGTTCACAGGAGGGAGGATGATTTCAGGAAAACGGAGAATCAGGCTGGTGATGATGAGTACAGGGCATTCACGGTCAGGTGCTCTGTCAGCCACCAGGAAAAAGCCTGAAAGGAAAATAGGAAATCACTAACCAGTTCATTTTTCTGGCACTTCAGGATGAGATGACCTCAAGTTTAGGCCTTACCACAAAGAAAGCCCTCACAATCCTGAGAGACCAATTGTCAGCACTGCTGGAGGGGCATCAGAAGGAACGGAAAAAAGGGACTTCATGGAAGGTGAGGCACCAAACAGCACAAGTTGGGCACTCGGTCTCCCCTTCTCAAAGTAAAGATGAGGGTTAAATAGAAGTTGTCCGCGTTCCCCTCCAGAGTGCAGCTGCAGAATGTCCAGGTGTAGAAATGCTAAAGTCCTTGGGAACAAAGCAAGGAATCTATCTAAGGGTGTGTTTCTGTCAGCACTTCTCTCCTGGATGCCAGAGCTCTGTGGGAAGATGCCTCTTGCCCTGTGAAGGATCTAAGGACTTCGAGAGCCACTAAGGGCAGTGAGCTTAGAGGGTCCATCTCAGGTGGAGATAAAGAGCTGTGAAGCTCAACAGTCTCCCCTTGTCCACTGTGTTTGCCTGGCATTGTGTTGAATACAAAGTGCCAGTGTTTATGCACAGTGCTTAAAAGTGTTCCTTGGTTGATCAGTGACAATGGGACAGCCTGGCACAGAAGCCTTTTCATTCTTCCAATCAAGAGAAAAGCAGAGAGTGTTCACCCAGACTCACCAGCTGAGCATCCACTGGTGCTATAGGATTCACACAATGGATCTGGGGTGCTCTGTGTCGTGTTCAGGAGTTTTGCAAAGTTCTGTTCTCTCTGGAGCACCAGCTGCTGCCTTCACCCTTTCTCACTCTGCTTTTCCAAACGTCTGGCTCTGTGTTCCGTGAGTGCTGACTGACTGCTGCTCTTCCTTTGCAGGAGGTGTGGAGGAGCAGTTTTCTGTACCATGGTAACCGCTGCTCCTGTTTCCACTGGCCTGGTGCGTCTCTGATGCTACTGGCAGTGCTGTTGCTGCTGTGCTGCTACGGGAGCCAGCCACAGGGGAGGTGAGCAAAGCTTCCTGTGTGGCTTAGCTGAAGCAAGGTGGTAGTTTTATATCATCTTAGTACTGTGTGTGGTTGACATAAGTGTTGTCCCTCATTCTGTCTCAATATCTTGATATCAGCATACTCACACTGGTAATTCCCTATCAGTCCCTTCCACAGAACTTCAGCCAACTTAATTTTACTTCTAATAGACCCAGGGAGTGTCCTATGGAGAGACTGAGGGCTTTTTTTTTCTACAGCGTTCCTAGATCTTTAAAACTCCTAAGGCATTGTAATAGTTGGGAAGTATTTTGAAACCAGAGAAATTAGTGGCTCATGGGAGAAGTTAGTGTGCCATACATGCCCTGACCATATTTGTGAAGTATTTTTTAATTGAGATGGGTCCTTTCAGACCTCTCTGGTGTCATTATCCTAAAGAAGAAGTGTGATCATGCATTTCTTTTTGAGCTATAAATCTATGAGATGTGGGAATAAACAACCAGGCAGTGGTGTGTTTATCTCTATGGGTGTCTGGCAGTGTATTCTCTCGTTTACTCAAACCTCATCTGCTTTCTGCTTCCTCCTGTTTTGCTGTGTGAAGCCAAGGTGCTGAGATAGTCAATGCATTGGCACTCTTCCTCCTGCTCCTCTTGGATCTCCTCATGATCGGGCGTCAAGAGAGGCTGAAGTGCAGAGAGGTGGAGAGGAGGCTTCAGACCATCGTTGATAAGATAAATGGTGAGGTCTCCTTCATCTGTCCCATTTGCACTTTGTTTTCCTCCCATTGAATCTTTCCCCAAACCTGATCACATGCATTCCTAATTAAGCTTGCTAACCTTCCCCTGTGTTGCACAGAAACAGGCTGTGGGAAGTGTGTTCTCCCCTCATGCCTGTCCTGTGAAATAGTTATTTTGAGCTGTCATGTGGCCGTGTGCTTCCAAGCTCTGTGTTACCAGGTGGGCGTCTGTTATGGCTGTGCTTTGGAGTAATTCGAATCCTCATATCCTTATAAAAATATCTGCCTTGCAGCAGATGATGAGGGGAGAACACGTGGGGTTGTACCACAACACGGAGCAGAAGGAAGTAAATTGCTGTGCATGAGCATCGTCTCCACGGGGGCTTTGGGACCTGAGGGGGCAGTTCATTCCAGTGGGGTAGATCCAAGGACAGCCTTTAGCTTTTCTGTTGTACAGGTTTTTAAATGACTGTTTAGTTGTTAATACTGGGTGGAGAAAGAAGGGAAAAGCCATCACGGAGGAAGAGAGAGATGATAAAAGATCATGGGAATGGGCTGAGCACTGGGGGACTGATAGCCCATTGCAGGATGTAAATCCAGAATTGCTACCACTTCATTCTTTCACACTTTGTGCTTTCAGATACACTTGGCAAAGAGGTGAAATGGCCAGACTCCATGTACCCTGACCTTCATATGCCTTATGCCCCATCCTGGTCCCTTCACTGGGCCTACAGGGATGGGCATCTTGTCAACCTGCCTGTAAGCCTCTTGGTAGAAGGAGATGTTGTTGCTTTGAGGCCAGGCCAGGAGTCGTTTGCTTCTCTGAGAGGGATTAAGGTAACTTGCTTGTCTAATTTCCCTGGCCTGTAACAATATATTTCCCAGGTTTTCCTTGCTAATACTCTAATTCCAAGAGTACAGATTATTGGAGTGTTTGGTTTCTTCTGACCTTGAAAATAGCTTGAAATTCCAGTTCAGTCAAGGATGGTGCATAGTTAGCCAGGCTGCATCTTCTCCATGAACTCCCAAACCCACTGGACAGGAGACACTAATGTTATACAAAAGCACCATATTTCCTTCTCTCTCAGGTCAAGGGGAAAATGTAATGTGCTGCTAAATATAAGCGGAGTGAATCTATCCAGTAGGATAATATGACATACAAACCCCGTCCTTTATCCTGCTTTTTATGTGCAGAAATAAAGTTTGTCTGCTTTGACCTTCTCCTTATTACTGATTTATTATAAAAGAAGGTAATATAAAATACCTGGGGTAGAAGTAAATTAACTAATCACTTACATGATCTATACAAAGATTTTACTGTTTGAAGAAGGTTGGAAAAAGCTTAAAGCTTGAAATTTACCTTTGGTGGTTTTGACTGTAACTTTCACTCCAAATGCCAGTTCTCATGAAATAACCATATGTGCTTGAACACAAGCCTTTGGGCTCTCTGACCTTTCTTCTAGGATGATGAGCACATAGTTCTGGAGCCTGGAGATCTCTTTCCACCCTTCTCACCCCCACCCTCCCCAAGGGGAGAAGTGAAGAAGGGACCTCAGAACCCTCAGCTCTATCGTCTCTTCCGTGTGTTGAAGACCCCAGTAATTGATAATGTCAGGTGGGTTAAATGCAGGGCACAGTGCCTGTCCAGCTGTCTGTGTCCTTGTTGCTGCCTTCCTGTTAAGCAGGTGAGGAGACCTGAGGAGTTTGCTTGACAACACTGCAAATTTACCATGGCAAGTGCCACACTCTTATTGCAGTTGCTGGCTTCTCTTTTGGCAGCCATCCCTCATAGCATAGGCTGAGCACGGTGTTCTAATCAGGTCTGCTAGGAGGTTTATATCCAAGGAAAGTGAAGGGTTAGGGTCTTGGTTGCTGAAATTTCAAGCTGTTTTCTGTTTTTTAGGTGGTGCCTGGAAATGGCTCTGTCACGGCCTGTGACAGCCCTGGATAATGAGAGGTTCACTGTACAGTCAGTGATGCTGAAATACGCCGTCCCTATCGTGCTGGTGGGTCTCATTCCAGGCTTTTGTCCTTGAGAATAGCCGTGTTTTGTCAATAAAGGCAAAGAATTTGCAGCCATCAACAGGAAGTTGTGGCCACGCTCACTCATGCAGCTGACTCTTTGTGTACCTTGGGCAGTTCAGGTGCTGAGCCACATAACCATGAGAGTGGAGGGAGGAACTGCAGCAGCAGATCAAAAATACATTTTTCGTACTTTCCCAGGGCTGAGAATGTTACAAGGCACTGAAAACCCCTTCCTTGCAAGTGCCAGTAGTTAGGTGACAGTGTCATCTCTGAATTGCAGGCTGGATTCCTGATCACCAACGCCGTGCGCTTCATTTTCCAAGCTCCTGGAATTGCTTCTTGGCAGTACACTCTTCTTCAGCTGCAGGTAAAGGAGAGCTCTGAACTTCACTACACCTCCTCCCCACAGCACTACCGAGATGGAGTCCCTCTCTCAGTGGCTTAATTCATCCTATGACAGCATCCTGTGCTTGCTGGATCTGGGAGCATGCTGGATCCAGGAGCATTCAGTGGAGGAAGACAACAGAACTTCCCTGGCCTTTCCTTATAGACTTCCCTTTAAGTGTTTTGCTCTCTCATTTGACATGTATGTGTTTATCTATATTTATGTATATCTATATATACGGTATCCTTTGCCTTTAAACTCATTAGAGTTTTACGCCAAATTCAGCAGGAAAAACAGCTGCAAGTTGGTGTGATTGATTCCTGGCCTCCTTCAGTAAACCCCCCTCAGGTTTGGCACTGCTTCCAGTCCCCTTCCTTCCTGCCCTGGCCTTCTATCCTTATCCTCCCCCTGTGATGGAAAAGATGTCATGTGACAGGTTCTGCTTTTTGTTGTCTCTCTGTGCTTGTTGGTGATCACAGATTGTTTTTTTCAGGTGAATGGTGTCTTACCCATCCTGCCATTGCTGTTTCCTGTCCTGTGGATTCTTGCTACAGCCTTTGGAGAAGCCAGAGTCTTGGCCCAGATGAGCAAAGCCTCATCCACCTCACTGGTAGGTTTCTCCCCACATCAAACTGTTGCAGAGACAAGGGCAGGAGATGAAAAGGCTCTGTGAAGTGAGCACACTGAATTCAGCAGATGTGTCCACATAATTGTAAAACCTTGTTGGATCTTTGTCCCAGCTGTGCCCTCTCCCTGGAGCACAATATTACTTGTTGAACAGATGCTTTAATTTTTTCCACCTCTCTACAGATATCCCAAGGTGATAGGAAGCTCTGGTGATTCCATAAAACTCTTCAAGGCAGGTGCTTTCTGTCAGATAAATATAATTTGTCATAGGGGTCAACATGGATATAAATGCCCTATGTTGGCTATATATGGGCATTGTGTAGCCACTGAGAAGGAATGAGATGCATCATATCCTCTGCAATGCCCTGTGGGCTGAACAGTTCTTTCCTGAGGCTCTGGGGCTTCGTTTGCAGGCATGGCCTTTGAGTAGGTCAGGGAGTAAGAGCAGTTTCTGGTGGTTGTGCTGGTTTGGGGAGTGAAGTTTGGTGGTCTGATGCTTGTGATCCTGAGTTGGATGCACTGTTGGGCGTCCCTTCTTCTGTCCTGGTGGCAGTGCTGGTGAGATGCACTGAGCTATGTTTGTCTTCTGTGCTGATTTCTGTTACTTGGACAGAGTTTCTCTCTCCTTGTTGTCCTTGGCCTCTGTGGCCCTGGGTCTGTGGTTTCTATTCTTTTCCCTCTAGTTGTACACGACTAAGCTGCCCGTGTCCTGGGAGGAAGGACACACGTTATGTCCCTTAGAAGCATTTGCACCTTTAGAATCTCTTTCTCGGTGTTTTCTCCACTTTACCTTTCCTACCCATTCTCAGCATCACTTGGTTTGTACTTTTGAAGCCTCCCTCTTTCCCTTCACAATTTGCTATTCAGCTGGGAAAAGCCAGAGCTCCTTGGCCTCCTTGTTTCATCATTCTCAACATTCCCATTTGCCCTGTCACTCATATTTGCACCTTCCTTTTGTTCTTTCCTGTCTTCTCCTTTTTCTTGTCCAGGCAACCCTGTCTGTCCAGCCAGCTCTTTCTGTGGCATCTCAGACATGATCCTCCATCCTTGCTGCTGCAGAACAGCTGTTGTGATGTGCCTTGGTCACTCACCCCCTGACCAGGGCAGTCACTTGGCCTCTCTATTTCTCTCCTTCCTTCTCTCTTCTCTGTTCAAAATGTAGCAGGTAAGACCCTTTTCCTCTCCAATCACTTGGCCTACTTGGTGGCGACGTGGCCATTTCTCCACCTTCTTTCCCTTCCTATCGTGTTCAAGCTGTTTGATTCCCAAGTTTTCAAGGCCAGAGGTGACCCTTGTGCCTGGTTGAAAGGACACAAACCAGTGCCCCCCTAAACAAGCTGCATTACTACAGTTGAACTGGAGCAACATTCCTTTTAGAAAGGAATTTGCTGTTGATTTGAAAACATTGGTACTGCCTTTGATAAGTTGTCTCAGCAATTATTTACCTTCACTGCTAAAAATGGACATTCTGTGTTAGTGGGAATTTTTGCAGTATCTGATTTCCAGCCTTTGGAACATTTACATCTTTTGTTTCCTAGATTTAATAGCAAAGAGCATGTCAATGAAAATTCTGATCTGTTGTAACTACTCACATTCCCTTCTATCATCTCTGATTAAGCAAACGGTTTAAGCACCTTGAGGCACTATAAGCATATTTTCCAAACCTCTAATCTTTCTCTTGGCGTTCTTCTTAGCTTTCTCCACTGTTTCAGGATCACTGTAGGGTTATGAATCTCAAAACCCACAAAATATTCCAGTAATAGCTGTGCTTTTGATAAATTTCAGAATAATTTGGACTTTCTGCTCTGTGTTCCCTTGTTTGTGCAACAAAGGATCCCATTAGATCTTTTAGCCACTGCTTTAAAAGGCCAGGCTTCATTCAGCTAATAGTCTGCAGTTACTGCTTTCTGAGAGTCCTCGTCCTGTAAGTCCAACTTTCATTTTTGCACCTAAATACACAGCCTTAATTTTGTGCCTGTTGGGATATATGTTTTTGCATATTGCCCAAGCAGTCCACATTGTTCTGTGACAGTGGTCTTTTCTCTTAACATTGCACCCTGCCCCAAAGTTTGTGTCGTTTACAGTCTCTATCAGTAATATGTTGTTTTTAGTTTTCTCTCAGGCTATTAACAAAATACCCAGATTTGTCCCTGCTTGAGCTAGTAGCACATTATTGCAAATAATTTCTGTTTCTGTTCCATTTAGAGATAGTCTAATATATCTAACATGGGCCCGATTTCTTTGGTATTTTTGTTAGAAAACCAGTCAAGCATTTAGAATCAAGTCAAATTACCAAATGGTCTATGTCAAGAGCAGTACTTTAATCAGTCAAATTCGTAATTTTGTCAAAAAAGATATCACAATAGTTAGAGGAGATTTGCTGCTCATGTAGCTGTGGTGTTTGGCACTGGTTGTATTATTCCACTTCTTTTCTTTTAATTGAGTCTCATATTAGCTGCTCTGTTATTCTGTCTGAAATCAAAGTCTGTCTGGGGTCCTGTGGTAATTGGATGGTTCTCCTTCCCTTTTTGGGCATTGGCACCACTTCCATTGAACTGGGACTTAATCCGTAGTTCAAGCCTTGTGCAAAATCAGCAGTAACAGTCATTGTCCAGACCTGCTAATTTAAACATATTTACTTTCAGTAGCTGGTGTTGGAATGGAAAATATTTCATAGTTATCATATGGTATGATTGTATCACTGAATAAGGAATAGCAATATTTATTTAACACGTCTGCCTTCCCTACAATGTCATTTGCAATTTCACTGTCTTTAACAAGCAGTGGTCTGGTTTTAATTACCTACTGGTATACTTTTCCTTATTTTTTATGTTAATTTTTACTTCTATTTTCACTTTCACTCAAAACTGGTCTCTTATTTTTACTGTGGCATTGTTGCTTTTTAAAATTGTAACAAAATATTCTTAAACAGTTCCTAATCATCCTTTGTAGTTCTCAGTTTAAATGATTTCTGACAGATTTCTCTTGGCTTTTTTTGGCTTTGTTAAACTGATCCTTTTTGAAGTACCAGATATATGCATTATTATTTGGACTATAGTTTTATTTACATATAAATGTAATTGCCATGTTCACTTATGGTTATGAATAGACTTAAATTTAAAATTTTTCAAAATTACATCTAGTGTGGAATACCTTTGTGCTGGATGCAAAAATTCTGAGTTAGTGAATTTCTCAGTGTAATTCCAAGAGCACTGTGGTAGTGCCCTGCTATAATTTCTTTTCATTTCCTATCCACATCCCATTTGTATCACCTCGTTCCTCTGTGTCCATTGTGTTCCAGGCACCTACTTTTCCAACCCCTCTTCCAGCTCCCTTCCTTTAACTGACCCATATAAGTTAAAATCAGATCACTCAATCCTGGCTTTTTCTGACTAAAAATAACCACCCAGAAAGAGCCCTCTCTGGGTCTAATTGCTATTATTTTCTCTGTAGACATTTAGTTAATGACTGTGTGTTCCTCTGTGATGTACAGCACCAAGCACTTTGCCTGTGCTTCACAAGTAGATAAAGACAGAGTCCATTAGGGGCTTAATTGCTTTGTTGAGTTATGGGTCTGCTTTGGTACAGTGATTGCCACAGAGCAGGACTCCTGCTTTCTCCTCCCTGAAGGCACATCCTGAGGGAAGGATGTTCCTCATGGCACATTTCTGAGCACAATTATAGTAACTGGTCTCTTCTCTTGCTGCAGCTTGCTAAGTTTTCAGAGGACACTCTCAGCAGCTACACAGAGATGGTATCTTCTCAGGTACTATTATTATGAATTGTTTTCCTCCATCTTCACTGCAGAACTTCATTATATCCTTTCCCTTCATCTCTGATCTCCTGCTTGTTGCTAGACCCTTTTTACTTGTGTCAGTTGTCTGCTGTCACTCATTTGTTGCTTTAATTTGCTGTGCATGAAGGTTGCATGTCTTTCCCCTCCACCTCCCCATGTAAATACTGCTCTGCTGACCAGAGATTGAGGTGACCTCGATACCGAGTCCAGTTGTGCTTTTCTGAATATTGCAAATGGTTTGAAATCAACATTTTTTGTCCTGAAGACAGTACCTCTTTCAAGACCTGTTCCAGAAGTAAAATAAACTTTTTATGGTGTGTCTCTGAAAGAAGGGAAGTATTTTGCTTGTACCAGAAAAACCTTGTTCAAGCCAAAACTAAAACCTAGAGGGAATGGTGGTCAGCACTGAGCCCAAACTGAAGAGGGGACCATGGGATCTTCAGGCTTTTTAAAAGTCTGATCCTGTTCCATACACACCTTATCAGGCTTAAGCACATTGCTGGTGCTTCCAAAGCTGGGGCAATTACACATTCAGGAGCCCTTTTTCTGGGGAAGGAACTGCTCTGGCCGCTCTGTAAATTACATGATCCAGATTAAACAGGTGGGTAAAGGAAAGATACTTCTCTGTCTAATCTGGCATTAAGATTCCCCTTTCCATAAGGAAGCAGATGGACTCCAGGAGTGATTAAAAATCCCTAGGTATTATAAGAGTCAATTCCTGTTTTCTTGCTCCCAGTCTCTCAGAGGAGTGCACATGGGTGCACATACACGTGTTTCCTTTGCTGAATGTTTTGTTGCCTTTCTGTGCCAGTTCATCATTTAGCTGAGATGTTTTTCAGGTATTAAATGGGAGTGATTTCACCTGACCTACCTTGTTGAGAAGATCTGTTTCTTTTCTTTTGTAACATTTTTGCTTAGGAGAACCTGGTTTAAATAAGAGCTTTTTTTTCTTGGTGATAGCTCTGGATTGTTTTGCATTTGAGCTTACTGCTGTACTAACCATTAGGATCCAGAGAACATGATTTCAGGAGCTTTGGGGGAAGTGCTCTGCAGTGACAGTATTTCAGAATAACAGCTAAAAAGCAGTAAAATAATACAGTAATTCAGTCCTGGTTTTGCTGGCTTTAGGATTGCACAGAGGAAAACACACAGCTCTGGTGCTTGGATTGACTGCTGCCATCCAGACTCCCTCTGAAACATGTTTGTGTGGAAAGTGAAGGGTGCCAACTGGACATTTTAATTTTGCAAAATATCCCCTTCTTTACGTTTCATTACAATTCCTTTGTAATGATGGAGTAGTCAGGGCACCTTGGCTTTATTTCCAGCATTGTCACTGCCTCAGTAAGTAACCTTTGGCAAGTCACCTCACCACAGGGACCCCATCCTTTACCTGATTTGCAGCGTGGTGGTGGGAAACCAAAGGCCTCAAATTCCATAATCCAAGGGATTGAGTTACTTCAGGAAAAAAACACTAGGAGGTGACAACTGATTCACTCAAAATGAGCTCACTTCAGAATTCCTTTCTGTGTTTTTGGGTAGACAGAAGTAGTTTCAGTGAATTCTCAATTCAACAATCAGACTGACTGTTAGCAATCAGTGGAAAAGGGAAGAAATGCTTTTCCCTTGAGAACACCAGCACTGTATCAGGTAACAGGTTCCCACAGAGGCTGATGTCTATCTTACAGTGTATCCCTGTGTTGAAAGTGAAAGCAGGTAATGTCATACTCCCTTTTTTCCTTCTCTCCCTTCGTCTGCCACTGGATGAGTGTCTAATTGGCTGATGTCCTCTGCTTCCCTCGTCAGGAAATGATACGCTGTATCTGGAGCCACTTCCTCTGTGTTCTAAAAGGCAAATCCCCAACTCTGAGCTTCACTTCCAGCTTGCTCCACAGTCTGGGATCTGTCACTGTGAGTATTGCTGGGTTGTCAGAAAGAGGAGCCCTGTGAGGATGCTTCAGTTGCATCGTTCATGTCGTCCTTCCCCGAGCACAGACTGTTTGCAATCAGTTCACTGTGCTGGAATTAGAAACCCTTCAGGCACCTGTCTTTGTAGAAGAGTTTATAACTGTCTTGTCATGTCCAAGCACATTTACAGGCTAAAACAATGGTTTGAGATAATCTGTGACATCTGATGGGATGTCTGTATTTTCCAGCTCTGGTTCTGGTCAAATTACCCTCTTGATTCCTGTGCAAGAACCAGCTGGTTTGGGTCCTGGTAAGGTACTAGCTGGTGAAATAGGTTGAGTAGTTGCTTCCTTCCCTTGGTCTTCATGCCTAGTTTTGTAATATGCTGAAGTAAAATTGGTTTTAAGCAACCCATCAGTCTTGTTAGAGCAAGGAATTCTTGAATTTTTTGGAGTGTTATTAGGTGCGATTTCTTAAGACAGAAAGTTGGTGAAGGAGAGACTTGTCTATCCTCCCATGTGTTTAACAAAGTCATGATATTTACAACTATGCATGAACACTGAGACATGTCTTCACTAAGATTTTGCTTTCTTGGGGGTGTTGTGGGATGTTCTAGGTGCTCTGCTGTGTAGACAAGCAGGGAATTCTTTCCTGGCCAAACCCCAGCCCAGAGACTGTTCTGTTCTTCAGTGGGAAGGTGGAACCACCTCATGACAGCCATGAAGACCTGACTGATGAGCTCTCCACACGGTCCTTCTGCCATCCTGAGATGGAAGATGAGGTGAGTGATCCATAATCCATAACGTAGTGTGTTGGCTGCAATCATAGTTTGACTGACACACAGTGTGATATTGTAGAGGGGCCTTGTAGAGAAGTCCTGTGCCATAATTCTAAGCTTAAAAGATGAAGAAGCAGTGAGGATCCTTTTCTACACGAGTCCTGAAGCAGCAGGTGAATCAACAGTGCCTTGTGTTCAACCACTGAATCACCACCCTTTGCTCTGTTGGTCTCCCACAGCCCCATGAAAGAGATGCTTTACTCTCTGGCCCCTTGGCAGACACAGTGCACGTGGCCAATGAACAAGAGAGGAACAACTGGTCTGGTGATGCTCCAAAGGCTCCTGAAGCCTCTGCCCACCGAAAGCCAAACAGCAGAAGCAAACATCCCTCTGGATCTAACGTGAGCTTTAGCAAGGACACAGAGGGTGGAGAGGAGGAACATACTCAGGTAAGACATACTGAAGGGGCACACAAGTAGGCTTTTGTAAGACCAACTCAAACCCATAGAGTACCCACTTTTGGGGATTTTAACTGGGAATTCCCTGCAGGATTTTAGGCTCAAGCTGCATTCGTTGTAACCAACTAGAATTTCTCTGCCTGTTGGACCAGATTGTTGGGGACAGTGAGGTGTTGGCTTGTGAGGCTGAAGACTTTGTGTGTGACTACCACCTGGAGATGCTCAGCCTGTCCCAAGACCAGCAGAACCCTTCCTGCATCCAGTTTGATGACTCCAACTGGCACATGCACCTGAATTCCCTCAAGCCTCTGGGCCTGAATGTGCTCCTCAACCTGTGCAACGCCGGCGTGACCGAGCGGCTGTGCCGCTTCTCCGACCACCTCTGCAACATCGCCCTGCAGGAGACTCACAATGCTGTGCTGCCTGTCCACGTGCCCTGGGGCCTCTGTGAGCTTGCCAGGCTGATAGGTGAGGAGGAACTGGATGAGTAGACACAGAGAAATCAGAGCTGTCAATAGACACTTAATCCTAAGAGAGCACGAGAATATTTCCCCAGTCCTGTTTGCTGAGGAGGTGGAAAGACAGAGCTGACTCTGTTGTTGTTTGGTTGCCAAAAGGGTTTATTAAAGAGATGGCTTTTGGCAAGTTCTGACATTGTCAGCACTATCCAAGGAACAAATGTTGTCAAGGACAGTGCCAGCTAGCCCTGGCTAGGCTTCGTATTCTTCTGGTGTGAGTCTGCCAGTCTCATCGGGAGACAAAGAATACCTGCTAATGAGCAGATATCTTTCCTGTCTTTACGGTAGGGCTTTACAGGGAGTTTGGGGATAAATGGTGTACCTCAGCTCATTTTACAGATGGGAAAATGGAGGCATAGGGGAGGTAAGAGGTTAGCAGTAACACTAGGGATAAAAGCTGGAAACTTGAAATCATTTCTGTGACTGTCCTGCAATGTCATAGTTACTCGCTTCAGTGAGCAAGAGCATGAACACTGTAATTACTAATCTGGTCCTTTTGAGTGTTTTCCATCCTAGATCTTGACCCATATTTACGTGATGCACAGTGAGCACAGCTCACCTACCAATTGCTGGGGAGGTGTCAGAATGAGCACAGGCAAAGTGGGTGGCACAGAAGCAGGAGAAGGGACTTTTCTTTTGCACTGATTAGAGCCTAATTTTCCTCCTCGTGTTCATGTTTCAGGTTTCACACCAGGTGCTAAAGATCTTTTCAAGCAGGAGAACTATTTGGCTTTGTACCGCTTGCCAAGTGATGAGATGGTTAAGGAAACTATCCTGGGGAAGCTTTCATCCATCACCAAGAGGAGACCCCCCCTGAGCCACATGATTAACCTGTTTGTGAAGGACACCACTACTAGTAAGGCTGCCTCTTTCTTTGGGTATCCACTTGGCACAGGGGGAGCTTTTCCTTAGAGAGCCCAGAAAATGTCGGGCTGGAAGAGCCTGGAGTCCCTGTGGGGTGATGGCCCTGCTCTGCCCATGGCCAGTGCAGATATGATTAACAAAATTCAGTGATCATCTGTGGTATACTGAGGGGGAGAATTCTTCCCAGCCTTGACTCACTCCAGAATCATAAATAATTTTAAAAAAAAATCTTAGATAGCACATAGTAGACCTGTTTTCTGGGACCAAACGGCAGTGCAGAGCATGGTATGGGTTTACTGGGTTTTTAATTGACTTTATGATGGTAGTGAAACTAATACTGCACAGGGTTGAATATCATTGCAGGTTTTAGTTAATAATGCTCATCCTTCTGATAAATCATAAACCATTATCTCTGTGAGTTGTCCAGTGTATTTCATTGCACACTCCTATATTGCATACTAGTAAGAAATCACAAAACTCCCATGCAAACTCACAGTGACCATAAATATAACACCTGAAAACATGCAGACTTCTCCACTCTTTGTACTCCTTCCTAGTCTCGTAGGAATGGGCTAGGATGGAAACAATGTGCAGCTGGTTGAGGTCTTAAAGCACCTCAGAAAGATTTAACAGCTTGCTTGTCAGAGCTCTTAGTCTTTTTGTAATTCCTTAAATTGACTGAACTTGGCTCTCTGGAGTTGACATATGTTCAATATTGAATCTGAAATACGATCATTGTGCTGGCCAGAGTTTTACCAGGTTAACTGTCTTCTCTCACCCACTTCTTAAATTTTTATCTTTATCTGGGAAGGACCTTTTTCATTTGTTCTGATTGCTGTTATCTTGCCTTCACAAGCAGGAATTATTATGATGCTGAGATTTTTAGTGTAGAGAAAAAACCTTTAATGTTGCCTCATTTCAACTCCTTATCCTCACTTTAAAACGGTTTAGGTTAGAGCCTGGAGCTCAGACGGATATGTGTGACCTGGATTATGCTGTCTAGAGTAAATTCTGAGAGGAATTTTGCCAGTTGGGTTTAGTTAACTGTTGGAACACCTCTCACACAATAGTCTTGTCCCTTGAAACTTCCTAAAATGTTGCCGTTTTAGAACCAGAAATACTGGCTTGTGCAGATAACACTGGGTGAAGTCAAATGGCTCTGTTTATGCAGAAGTCAGACCAGATGATCATAACTTACCTCTCTCCACACATTATTTGTGAATAAATCTTTGAATCCACCCACTCCCATGACACGCTGCAGTCAAAGGGAGATACGAAATAAATTCTACAGCTGTAGCAGAAATAGGAGGCAGCTTATCTGTATGTTCCCTTACTATTCCATTGAAATACGTGTCCCACCATCTGGCAGTGTTCATCCCAGATCCATAGTAACCACATGGAAATGAGGGGCTCACCGGCATCTTCCGCAGAGTAAAACAGCTCCATACCATCTCTGTCTTCCTTTGCTGGAGCTGCACTGCTCCATTCATTTTGCTCTGTCTCACTGGCTCAGCTGGAGCAGTTTGGTTCTTCTGAATGAGTCCCAGCAGCCATCAATGCCTGGTCATACTCCCTGCCCTATTCATTAGTTTTTTCCCCTTTTGCCAGAGAAATTCTGACCTGGGAGTTTGTGATTTGGGAAGGGAAAGGGCTGAGCTCATTTTACTGGCAAGGACAGCTCAATGAACTCCTTACAGTTTATGATGTCTGCAGCCACTGCCACTTTCCCCTTAGCAGGGCTGTGCTCTGGGATTCTGGTGGGAGTGAATGGGAAATGGGTTGCAGTTGCTGTCAGACATGAAATGTCAGTACATGTGTGCATGTGGTCACTGCAAGCTCTTGCTCTGTGTCCAGGACATAGGTTTTACATGGATAAACATCTCTTGTTCCCTCTTTCCTAGCAAGGACTATCTGACCTTAGGAGCAAGGTGGGAAGGATTAGGTGTTTATACAATTAAATTAACCAGAGCTCTGCACAAGTGCTCCTTTGTGTCCCTGAGACAGGCTCCTTCTTTCACACACAGCTCTTATTCGTCTTGGAGGTTTGTTATGCTGATAAACTTGGCTTGTGATGACTATTTATAGCAAAAGCAGAGAGCTGCTATGTTTTGGAAAATCCTCCGGTGTTTCTGAAGGTCCCTGCCTGGTTTGTGTTGAGGGGATATTCTTGGCTCTGGATTTCACCAGCCAGTGTGAGCTCTAGCAGTCAGCAACAATGCCTGCAAGAAGCACTTTGAGCTCATTTTTCTTGGCAGTGGGGTTTTTTTTCGGTTTTTTTTTTCATTAGCTCAGCTTTGAAGCTGTTGGGAGCAAAGTCACAGAGCAGCTGGAGGAGGGAAGGGAGACTCTACGTGCAGGAAATGTTAATGGGTTGATACAAATGAGAAGGGAGCAGGAGGTGTGGAGGGGAGGCGGCCCCACATCCCTGAACTTGTCCTGTGCATGGGACCTGCATCAGTGATGTCACATGCCTCTGAGAAAAACTTTTTAACACCTCTGTCTACAAGAGGGAATAAGAGATTTTGAGTCTGTATTAAAGACTGAAATAGGGGGAGAAAGAAAAACAGGACAAGCTGTGGTGTCCATTGATTTTCAGTTCTTCCCTAAAGACAACAGGAGTTACTTTTTTAGAGTCTGTTATGTTGAACTTTTGACCCATCCTGATTTAACACATTTTCAGGGTGAAAATGTGAAATAGGCTGTTATCTGGCAGGTCACATTGTCAAATTATCTTCTGCTGCTTGAATGAAAAGTATTCAAGAATAGCTCTTACCCTTTAGTTCCACGTCTGGCCTAAAAATGAATGTACTTTGCAGCATAGGCAGACTTTGATCCCCGACTCATCACTGCTACTTGTACTTTCATGACAAGAGGCACAAAGGAATTTCTCTTCTTCTGCTCTGTGGGATGCAGGAGCAAGATATTATCCCACCTTTATAGGAGCAGGATTGATACACTGGGTAAGGGGAGAATAGGAAGGGTCTACATGGCTCACATTTTACCACAGCCTTGTTTGAATCCACAGTTAGACAAAGGGCAGCTGCAGGTGCACCATCAATCCTGAATAATTTCTTGATGGATACTGAAGACTTTCAGCAGAGGAAAAGGGGATATCTGGAATGCATCAAAGCATTTTGTGGGAACACTCATGTTTTAACAAATAAGGGAGCAGTTGGTGTGATATCCCCTTCCTGGGAGCTGTATGTATGATGCTGACTCATTGTTCTCCTACACTTCAGGCACTGAGCAGATGTTTTCTCATGGGACAGCTGACATCATCCTTGAAGCCTGCACTGACTTTTGGGATGGTACCGATATCTACCCCCTTTCTGGCTCTGACAGGTGGGCAGCTTTCTCATTTGGGGCATTCAGGAGCTGCAGATGAAATGCAGAAGGAACCTGGTCACTCTGTTAAAATTCTTTCTGTGTTGCTTGTTAAGCTTTTTAAGAGCTTCAAGTAGGTTATAAACAAGAGCCATCTCTGCTTGTAATTAATTGTTATCATAGCCATGTAAGAGATTAGATAGCAACAAGCATTCAGTTGGACTGTAAGAGCAAGCCACTTCTTACTGTATCTGTTGGGATATTGTCCTTTTGTAAGTGGATTCTGACTGTACTATGTGGTAGGACTGAATTATGATCAGGTCATGCTTGTGGCAGAGAATTTTTTGTAATTTTCAAGAAAAATGTGTTGTCTTACGTGAAATGCAAAATGATCAATCGTGCCTGAACCAGTCCACACAATGCATCACACCCTTGGAGTCCTGCTGCAATATCTGACAGTGTGTGCTGTATTTTCATCTACAGGCTGAATTGCTGTTCCTGTTGGCACAGCAGACCAGTAATGTTTAGTTTCACTGACTTTTCACATTGTTCTTCTAAATCTGCTTATCCTCAGGCGTGAAAAAACTCTCACTGATCCGTTTTGGAATACTGATCATGTTACAAGCAAATGAAAAATCTGATGTATAGTCTAATTAGTTACCTTTGTGAATTCAACTTAGAGGAGGAACCTTACCGTATTTCAGTGACTGAATATTGACTAAATACAGCTCCCGGGACCCAGACTCTGAAAGGGGATAGGAGAAAAGCCTGCTACTGCAACTATCTCTGCCGTAGATCCTGTTGTCAGAGTTGTCAGTTCTCTCCTTGGTGTTTATCTCCCTACAGATAAATTATGTCTGGTGAATTAAGCTTCTTCTGTCATGCAGTGAACTTCCTTGGAGTCATCTGGCAGCCATATAGAGCATATTGTATTAATAAGTGTATTCAAAGACCTCTATGTTCATACCCATCAGTCTGATGAGCAAACAGAAATATTCACCACTGCCCCTGTTGAAATATGTGTTCTTGTTGCCCTGCAGTGCCTGCAGCTTGGAGAATGCAGAAACAGTAGAGAAAGGCTGCTTCAGACTTTCTAACCACTCTTTGTGGAAGACATTTTTCCAGATACATGGAACTACAGCATACATTGTCAGAAACATGGTACATTTTTCCTAACTTTGCCTGTTTTTTCCCTCTTCCACATAGGAAGAAGGTGCTGGATTTCTACCAGCGAGCCTGCCTGTCGGGATACTGCTCTGCCTTTGCATACAAGCCAATGCACTGTGCCTTGTCCTCCCAGCTCAATGGCAAGTGCATAGAGCTGGTGCAGGTGCCGGGGCAGAGCGCGATCTTCACGTGCTGCGACCTCCCCGGGACCACTCCCATCAAACAGAGCAGCAGAAGGAATAGCTGGAGCTCAGATGGTATGTGTGTCTTCAGTCCTGGCTGTAACCAGACCTGCTGCTGGCCCAGGGGCTGGATCTGATCAGTCTAGAGCTATAAGAACATTGTTATTCAGAGTAGCAGATGGAAATTTGGAAGGAAGGGTTTCTGAAGTAGATGCATTTTCAGAGGAAGTAACGATGTGGCAGCTGGTAGAGGTATTTCTAGTTAAGTTATTGAAGCTTGCGGAGAAATTCTTCTCCTTGTGGGAAGTCTGTTTTTAAGTGGGCTACTGAGAGTCAAGACTTCTGGGTATTTCAGTACTTGGTTTGCTAGTTGTCTGATTTTATGGAAATCACGTGTGATGGGCTTTTCAAAGGAATGAAATGTGTGGTGCTATGCAACTATTATCCCTTGATGGATTTTGTTGCTGTACTGAAGGAACTGATTCCCACTAGATGAACTGTACATGTCCTTCAGAACAGCAGTGGAAACTGAGAAAGAAGCACGTACCATTACATAAATCCAGGAGGCTCTTCTGAAAAACCAATCTTAACCTCTTTCTGCCTTGGTCTCCCATTCTGTAAAATGTGACTAGTGGGGTTTCCAACAGCTGGGGACAGTTGCGACTGTTTTCAGAACACTTTTGAGTCCCACCTGTGGCAAGCCTTGCAACTGTGTGAAGTGTTTTATTATTTTGTTCTTCATGCTGCATCCAGCCTCCATTCACCACAGGCTGATATGGTGATGGTGAAGGAATCCTGTCAAAGAGCCTTTGGAGGCTCTTTGGAATTGTCTGCAGGGAACATGATTCAATTCCTTTGCATCAGCCCCTCATGCTCTGATGCCACTGTGCCTCAGCTAGACTCACCATGTTATTTAGGCACAGTAGGATGTGTTTAAAATGCACATGTGAACATTATGCAGCACACATCCTTGACCTTTCTACCCGAATTCCTTGTGACTGATCCCCGCCTTCTGTTTTATCTTTTTCCTTTCCACGCTTGCTGTTTCCCACTTGTGTTCTTGGTCTCGTGTGTGGGGATGTTCTGAAACCGCTTCTGTGACTGGGTATGCTGGGACAAATGGATGTCTCTTCATCTTTCCTCCCGTGTTTGTGTTCCTGCACATTTCTGTGTCTGGATACCGTGTCCTGCGGTGTCACCTTGGTGGCCTCCCCACCTCATGTCCTTTGTCTGTTGCGCACGTGGCCCCTCATGTCTCAATGTGATTGCGTGTTGTTTGCATGCCTGAAGAAGGGATTGGGGAAGTGATGGAGAAGGAAGACTGTATCCAGGCTCTGAGTGGACAGATCTTCATGGGAATGGTCTCATCTCAGTATCAGGCCCGCCTTGACATTGTCCGCCTCATTGATGGATTGGTCAATGCCTGCATTCGTTTTGTCTACTTCTCCCTGGAAGATGAGCTCAAAAGCAAGGTAAGCTGTCTTTGCTGAACCCCCTGACCTTGCAGGGCCCCTCGTTGTCTGACTGGAGAGTTTAGCTCCAGTGCAATCCAAGGTTAATCTGATTCAGTCAAGCCATGAGTCCAGAAGGTACCTGTGCTCCAGTATGGCATCAGCCTGCAGTGCTCCAGCCTGGGCAGCCACCCTGAAACCCTTTGTCTGCTCACCCACAGGTGTTTGCTGAGAAGATGGGTCTGGAGACTGGCTGGAATTGCCACATATCCTTAACCCCCAATGGTGACGTACCTGGCTCAGAGATCCCCCCCTCCAGCCCCAGCCACGCTGGCTCCCTGCACGATGACCTCCATCAGGGTGAGAACTGTGCCTTGGCCACTCTGAATGCCAGGTGTTTCCTGGGTGATTCTTTTAAACCCATTCATAGGTTCCTGTGTCCACACCTGACACCTGATCCACCAGAGCTTTGAGCACAAAACTGGATGGGCCTCGGGTGTGCGTGTGTGTAAACGACAGCACTTTACATTTATAGCCTTTCCAGCCAGCCAGTATCAAGTTTTTGGGAGCAGGCATCCTTCTGTGCATAAGCTGCCATGAATTTATGTCCTCATGAGTGCTTCTGGTTCTTGCTGGGGCCCTGGTCAAGCCACTGAAGGTCCCTTGCCTGTGCATTACTCCTTTTTTTCTTACTTCAGCTGGGATTTCTTTATTCTCATCCCCTAGAAGGACAGCAGACCAGATAAAGTATCATGTCTCAAAAGAGCAGAGACTAGGCTCACATATCTACCTCTGAACAGATTAGTCATCTAAAAATACTGCATTTTAGATGACTGAGTGGGAGATCTGAGTGTTGCTAACCCAGAAAATCAGGCCTCACGTTTCCTGGCTTCTGCAGCGCCACGTGCATGTCCCACGTGGGTGGCACAGGGGTGGCAGAGGCAGGTTTGTGATTATTGTTTATGCTGCTTCTCTCTGCTCCAGTTTCTCGAGATGATGTGGAGGGGCTTCTGCTGATGGAAGAGGAAGGGCACTCGGATCTCATCAGCTTTCAGCCAACAGACAGTGATATCCCCAGCTTCCTGGAGGACTGCAACAGGGTAAGGGCCCCTTTCCCTGTACACCTTGTATTGTTTCCATGGTCAGGAGTGTCACCTCGTTACTCCCAGAGGAAATTCCTCTTCGAAGCAGATTGACTGGTTTACACTGGAACTCCTGATTTTCCTCACCCTCTTCCAGCTTGGTTATCTAGAGCCTGGGAAATTTCAGATTCTCTTAGTTAGTTACTTTTGCTGAACAGCTCTTTGTTTTGGAGAAATGGAGGTTACTACACATGGGGTAACCTTGAGAGCTACCTCTCAGTGTTCCTCTGGGTCCCATGGGCTGGGCAGGGAGTGGGAACATCCCCACTTTCCATGCAGACAGAAGAAACATTCTCTTCCAGCTGTGAGCCACAGACCGGTGCTGCCCAGTGGTCAGAGTGTGAGACAAGCCCTTCCTGCTTCATAAAGACCTCACACATGCTCAGCAGAGATTACAGGAATATCAGAGATACAGATTAAAAAAACCGGTCTATTAGACCTGGTTTTACAAGGCAAGAACCCTTCTTGCATTGCTGCAGGTTGATGTGGCTGCAATTGAAATAGATCCAGTTGCTGGGAGACAGCAGATGTGCCTGACTAGACTCTCCACACAGGCAAAAAGTTCTTAGAAATCCTTGAGCACAGGTTTGTCACACTGACCTTACAAATCCTGAGGGCAAGCGCAGGCAGCTTGGCAGGTCAGTGTAGAACTTTATCAGAAAATTTTTGCCAGTGGCTCGGGAAAGCCAGTTCTGTCTGCAGGAACATGAATTTGTATCTGATCTTGAAGTTGCGTAATTCTGGGAATCATCATTCTCCTTTCTGCAGTTCCCTCTGAAATGACTCTCCCTCACACTCCCTGCCTTATCTGTCCTTTCTCTTTTTCAGGCCAAACTTCCCCGGGGAATCCACCAGGTGAGACCTCACCTGCAGAACATTGACAACGTGCCTTTGCTGGTGCCCCTGTTCACAGACTGCACCCCAGAGAGTAAGTGGCCTTTCCTACTCCTGTCCATTAATTCCTTCCCCAGCTTCTTGGTCTGGCTCATCTGAGTGTAGACATGGGTGAAGGGAAGGGGGTACATTCCAGAAATCTAGAAGGACATGTTGATATTAATTACCCTTTTGCTATCTGTGGGGAGCCAGGTGTTAACTTAATTTTAGCGCAGCTGTTGCCCAGCTACGGAATTGGGCTGAGAACCACTCCTTTCAATTTGCATTTGTAAGAGACACAAAAGTAAACATCCAAAATGCTACTGCTTTTCATTAAATAAGTGTTATCAGTGTACCAGGAGACTTTGATCTCTGCTCACAACTGTTATATAACTCAGAAATCACTTCCCAGAAGAATTTTCCCTTGGCAGTTGCTGTTAACACCTTCTGCTGCTTTGCAGGTTTTGATTGCAGAAAACAGAAAGGACAAAATTTCTCTCTCTCTCTCTCGCTCTCTCGCTCTCTCTCGCTCTGAGGTACTACTTTATCTAAGAGGGGCTGAGTGCTCAGCTGGCTAATACCTGCCAAGTCTCCAGTGAAAGTGTGGAGCATCATTATGATTTGGCATTTTAGTACCTCTGGTCACAGTTTCCAGCATGTCAATCACGGTCCAGTCTGCCTTCACACTTAGTGCCCAAATTTCCTCTCTCTCTCTTTGACAGAAGTGGCAGCTCCCCACCTGACCCAATCCCTCACTGTGCTGCAGGTCTCTGTGCACCAGGCATTTGGTGAAGGTGTTTACAAGGGAATCTGCAGAGGGGAGGCTTGGGGGTTTTTGTCTGGAGCATTTTAGAAAATCCATGTACACAGAGAGAGAGCACTGTGCATAGAGCTACAAAACTAAAATCAGATCAAACAGCAGCTTTGACTTAGAGGCCCCGGGGATGTTGATAAACATATTGATAAAGGGTAGAGGTGGTGGTGGGTGGGAGTGCAGGAACAGGGGCTGGCTCTGAGTATGGCTGAGTGTGGCACTGCTTTTGGAGTGGTGTGTTACATTCCCTCTATTCCTTTAGACTTGCAACAACACTAGTGATGTGCTGCTGAGCAGAGTTTGAAACACTGTATTTATTTTCAGTTTGAATGATTTCAGTTTATTTCATTTCTCCTGTTTTCTAACAAGACCATTTGATGCTGAAGCTGTTTCATGTACCCAGGCCATACCTACAGCTCTCATCTGAAAAATGCAGATCTCTGGCTCACAGTTCTCTGAACCACAGCTCAGTTCCTGCAGTGGCAGGTATACAGAGCACCTGGTCTGCAGCTCATTAACTAATCATGTGCTTTGACTGTGGATCTCCCTGTACATGACTAGCAAGTATCAGTTGGGGCAGTTTTAAAAGATCTGTTAGTTATCCACATTGGAAAGGATGTGGAGCAATGCATTTTTGTGTGCATAATGACATAACACACCATTGCTCCTTCTGTCCCTCTGCAGCCATGTGTGAGATGATCAAGATCATGCAGGAGTACGGGGAGGTGACCTGCTGTCTGGGAAGCTCTGCTAACCTTCGGAACAGTTGCCTCTTCCTGCAAAGTGATATCAGGTGGGGCAGGGTCTATTCATCCTCCATCTGCCTTTGCCTTGATCTTAGCAAGTACCCAGCCATGGGTCACACCATACCTGTGGATTGTGCAGGGAGGTGCTCACAATTGCTCTGCCCATTTTTAGCTGCATTTGTCTTCATAATTTGGGGGTATTGGATGGGATGACTGCTTAGGGCCCTTGACACACAGAGGTATTTCCATGTCTAAAAGGAAAATACTCTCTTGCAGGCTGGACTGTTGTGCCTCAGCTGGCATTACAGATGCTTCCCATTGGGTGAAAGAGGAAATACCCCTCTCGATCAGTCAATTTGTTGACCTTGTGCCACAAACCCAAATATGTTCATTATTTCTCTGTGAATAACTGAAAATCTAGGGAGATTGATCCTAAGTTCATGTAATAGTTCAGGCTTCTCTGCCTGAGCAAGGTATACAGAGCATGGCACAGCACAGTGTGACTTTCCAAGCTGGGCTGCAGTGAGACAGTTTCTCCTCTGGGATGAGACCTTTCACCAACACCCCTGTGTTGTCCTTGCAGTATAGCCCTGGACCCTCTCTACCCATCCCGCTGCTCCTGGGAGACCTTTGGCTATGCCACCAGCACCACTCTGACCAATGGCTCTGAGGAGCTCACCCCGCTGCAGCTCTCAGGGCAGCTCAACAGCCTGCCCTGCTCCATGTCCTTCCGCCAGGAGGAGAGCACCAGCATCATCAGGCTCATAGAGCAGGTGAGCCAGGCAATCCCCTCTCCCCTCTGCAAGGAGCAGAGCCAGGAGTTCACACGAGCACACCGAGGTGCCCACGGTGCTGCCAGCAGGAGCTTTGCTTGTGTCTCCTGGCCTTTGTTCAGGAAGCACAACGGGGAGAATCTTCCTGCCTGGCCCTCCTGGTCCAAGGTGTAGGGGATGGTTTGGGAGTGGTGTCTTGTGGCAACAGAAGATGAATATTATTCATCTGGATGAAGTATAATCTTGCAGAGGTCCCTAGCCAGACAACAATGCAGTGTTAGGAAGAAGTGTAACCCCAGAAAAGCCAAGAGTTTAAACAAACTTACCCCTTGGCTAAATTCTGCCTTTCCTTCAGAACCTCTCCATGTAGGCAAGAGGCCTTCCCTTTTTGCTTTCAGTGTGTCCAGATCCTCTCCCCTCCCACTTCCTCTGCAGGCCACACGTTCTGCCCCTGGCTGCCAATAACTGCTCTTGGCTGGCAGCTGCTCCCAGCAGGGCTCTGAGGGCTTGTGCTTCCTTCCAGGCCAGGCATGCAACGTATGGGATCCGCAAGTGTTTCCTCTTCCTGCTGCAGTGCCAGCTGACCTTGGTTGTCATTCAGGTGAGTCCTGGCCTGGCTGGGGATGGTGTTTAACTCAGAGGACAGGAGGGCTCACGTGGATTTGGTTGGCTGCAGTGGGGCAGCCTCGAGAGAGGAATGTGGCCTTCAGTCAGGTTTACACAGCGCATTTGGGAAAGTTACAAATGGAGACTTTGTGATCTCAGCCTGCACTGCCCCTGCTCCTTGACCCTCCTACATTTACTTTCAAACCCTTTTTCCCTGGAGACAAGCATCCCCTGCAGCTCCTGCCACGGGAGCATATGGAGGGGCTGTGCAGTGGCAGCCCAGTTACCAGCTCATCCCAGTGTTTTGGGGGAAGACAGCAGCATTTTGGGTAACAAGCGTGTCCTAGCACTGCTCACGCTCTTCACTCTGGGTTGTTTCTGTTCAGTTCCTCTCCTGCCTGGTGCAGCTGCCACCCATCCTCAGTACCACAGACATCGTGTGGCTCTCCTGTTTCTGCTACCCACTGCTCAGGTGAGTCTGTCAGGGTGGAATCTCCTCCCACCCCCCTTAGGATGCACAGACCACTCCCTCAGCCTCACTGTGTCCATGCTAAAAGAAAGCTGACTTCACCCACAGCGTGCTAAGAAGGCTACAAGGATTATTCCAAGCACCTGCTTTGACAAGGTGCTTGGAAACAGTGACAGGAGCATTTGTGTGCTGCTGTGTTAACCCCTGCCTTGTGTGATGGAGAGTCTGGGGTCTCAGGTGGAGGTCAAGGTACCACAGGTGGTTTTTTCTCCCTCATACATTTGGAGGTCACTTCTCTCTCTTTCTTCACCTGCCATGAATAACACCTTTTACAGCATATGTAAAGATAAGTGCCAACGCTTCAGGCAGTCTGAGTAGGTTATTTGGGTTCAAATGTTAGACACTAATAAAAGCACAATAGCTCTGGTGCCTGAACACGTTACTGAGACACTTAACTTACCTTTCTCCAGTATCTCGCTCCTGGGCAAGCCTCCCCACAGCTCCATCATGACCATGGCAACAGGAAAAAACTTGACTTCCATTCCCAAGAAGGTAGGTGGCCCCTCAGATTTAAATTGTCCACACATTTTTCTCTTCTGTTTTGTCCCAGTGTTGATGCATAGCTGAGGCCCTGTGCCTTCCCAGCTCGCTCAGTAAATTGATCCATGGCATGAGCCAGGAAGGGAATCCCCTGTTCCAGCATGCCCAGAGGGCAAATCCTCAGTGCAGCATCTCATCTGTACTACAGCTTGTCTTTTCCAGCTGCTGATTCTCTGATGGTTCATGGGGAGGAGGTTGTACCAGTGACGTGCCCATGTCATCCTCCTTCCTTTCCCTTATTCACAGACTCAGCACTACTTCCTGCTCTGCTTCCTCCTGAAATTCAGCCTGACCATCTGCTCCTGCCTCATCTGCTTTGGGTTCACCCTGCATGAGTCCTGCAAAGGGGTGAATACCACCAGCCTCAACCTCACAGCCTGCTCCTCCATCATGCTGCACAGGTGAGGAACTGGCCCTGGAACACACATCCTACTACTCTTGCCCTTTCCAAGGAGAACTGATTCCAATCCTTTAACAAGCTTCAGCCTCTTCCATGACCCACCAGGGCTGGGTGCTCTCCCTGTAGCCTTGGCAGCTGCATCAGTGCCCACTGTCACCTCCTGGTACCAGGACAGCCTGAGCTCACACAGATCCCTCAGCTGTTAAAGGAGGACATGGCCCCGGTGGAAACGGGTCTGACAGTTAAGTGCCCACTGTTGACTTCTTTCCTGTGTCCTCTCATTCACTAGCAATGCTGATGGTGCTCCTGACTGGTTTGGGACATTTTCCAACGCTCTCCTGGTAGCCCAGAAGCTCACAGCTGGCCTGATTGTTTTACACACAGGTAAGTCCCTGTTTCCAGAACCCCATTGCCCTGCTCTGGGGGAAAACTTGCATCCTCTCTCTCTTTCTTCGCCCCCTATGCCAGAGCACAAACTCCCTGATAGAAGCAGACCCTGCAGTGGCCTCACAGCACAGGCACAAATTCCCCTGTCTCACTAAACATTGCCCTGGCAGATTAAAGACAACACCCTCAGAACTGATTCTGCTTCCTACCAGCCTGGTGAAGTGCTGGTTCTGTCCAGTCTCACCAGGAGAGCCAAATCCCTTTTGCCTTCTTGAAAGTTAGTTGCAGCACCTGTAGCTCTCCAAAAATATTCCCTGCCTCAAAAGTGTTTATATCCCTGCTGCTATTTTGTGAAGTATCCCATTGCCTTCCTCCAAAGGGCACTGGTGCAGCTGTGACTGTTTGAGAGCTGGAAGCCTTTTTAAACCCTCTGGAGGTGTGTGCAGCCAGCACCTGGCTGACCCTCATCACCTGTACCCATTGCCTGGCAGAGTAGGTCCAGCTGCTCCCTGAGAACCCTAAAGGGTCTCTGCTCCCTGTCCCTCATGTCACATGGTGCTGGGCAGGTGTGTTGAGATGTGCAGGTGTCCAGTCCAACAGAAATGCTTCCTGATTAAATCTCCAGCTTTGGAGAGAGGGGGGTTGCAGTACTTCTATGTCCCTCAGACCACTGAGGCAAGGCAGGGGTGCTTTGCCTGGCAGCTGTTTGGAAGAGCCCAAATGAGAGCTGAGCAAATGCTCAGTCCTGTGCTGACAGCTCTGGGTCTCTGGCTAAATCTCTCTCTGGACTGGAGCTTTCCTCTGGTGCATCCCTGGAACAAGGGCACACCCATCCCTGTCCCACTCCCCAGACCCAGACCTTTGCCTGCTCTGTTGTAGCTCCTCAGGCTCATTGAAAAATTGTGTGCAGTACAACCACTGCACTGCCCCCACCTGCATTCCGGGGACTTGGCATTGCTGTGAGGAGCCTGGTCTGAAAGAGCCTTGAATGGAAGGTTGGTTCCAGGGACGTGAACCTCATATCCCTTAGGAGTAACAGGTGTTGATGTACCTTGCAAAGTGCTGTATCTCTGTGTGATGCTAAATAATCCCCTTTTCCCTGCAGTGTTCATATCCATCACCCACGTCCATCGCACCAAGCCCCTGTGGAAGAAGAGCCCCCTCTCCAACCGGTGGTGGACGCTCACTGTGGCTGTTGTGTGAGTACCCCCAGGCCCTGGGGAGGTATTCCAGGATGCTGGAGCAAGAAGGGCTCCAGGCCCACTCCAACACCAGTTTGCTGGTGCTGAGGAGAATAAAGTACATGGCAATTGATCTCCACTGCTGAACTGGTCTCTGCTGTGAGCATTTCATCTGGGCCTGAACCCTGATCTGCAGATTCTGGGAAGCTTGTCAGGTCTGCTGAGATCTGCTGTGTCTATTTTTAATCTTAGATTGCTGGGGCAAGTGGCACAGACTGTGCTGGACCTGAAACTCTGGGAAAACCTCAATTCTTCTTTGACCTTTAACCACGTCTCCATCTCTCCAGTCTCGTGGCTCCTGGGTTTTCTTTCCTTGGTTCTTGTGGTTATCATCAATGAGATTGTCAAGCTGCATGAAATCAGGTATGGGGCTTGAAGGGAGGATGGGGAGAAGAAAGAGCTGGAGCCTCCCTTTAGCCTGGCCTTGAGCTACAAAAAAAAATGGTGCCCAGGGAACAGGGTGGGGAACAAAAAGGAAAAGCTGATTGCATTGTGTAAATCACCTGGCTATTGTGTGCAGGCCCACGTTCCACCTCCCAGGGAGGAAGCGCAGGGGAGGAAGGAGGGTCAGAGAAGGGCAGTGGCAGTGATTGGGAGCAGGAAGGGAGAACAAAATTTCCTTATCTCAAACCAAAGGGAGGGAGAGAGCCAAGGTCTGTGCAACACCAGTATGGAATTGGGGAGGGCTGTTCTCTCCATCTTGTCCCGTGAGGACAGAGAGGCATTGAATCAAAGCAGAGGAAATGTGCCTTCACACAGAGCCTGGACTGTGAGGCTCGTTTTCACGGGAAGTGGCTGAAGCCAAGAATGAGTAGCAGGCAAAGTGACTGGCTGTTCTTCCCAGCACAGGGAGCAGCCAGAGCTGGGAGTTGACGCTAATGAACACTGATTCAGGAAACGGGCTGGGGAGGAAAAGCAGTGGGGATTACAGGGAACCCTAATGGTGATAGACACACCATCTCAGTTCCTGGGAAGGGTTTCTGGACCTTTCTGTGCTGTGTCTGGTATCCCTGGAGATGGGATTTAGATGGATGGGGTAGGACTGAGACCACGGGTTGCTTTCTGGATTTGATTCCCCTCCCAGGCTACCACAGAGCCCAGGCCTGGGGCTTCCCTGCTTCTTGGGGCTGGCAGCTCAGGAATGGCAGTGGGGCAATCTTGCCTTTCACCCCTCCACATACTGACTCTCTTCTTTCTTCTCCAGGGTCCGTGTCCGTTACCAAAAGAGGCAGAAGTTGCAGTTTGAAACCAAGTTGGGGATGAATTCACCTTTTTAAAAGCACCCAGCTCAAGTTCCCTGGAGCCAGGGCCAAACAGCCACCGGGAGAGTGGCTGCACCAAAGGCTCGGGGAGTTTTCCCTCACACGTGCAAACCAGACAGCCTCCTGGCAAAACTACATCTGCACCTTCCCGGGCCCCAGGCAGGGATCCCCCTACAGGTATGCAGCTCCTCCCCAGCCTGCCAGGTACCCTCACAGGAGCCTGCAAGCTCTGGTGTCTGTTCAGGCTGCTCTTCCTTTATTTATTTATTGCTAGAGGTATTTGTTAGTATCATGGTGATGCTAAAATGAAGTGACTCCTTTCCTCTTTGTGAGCAGATGGGTTTCCTGGGCCTGGCAGGAGAATCTGGGACCAGTAGGGCTGCTGAAGCAGGAGATCTCTATTGAAACCCATTTTGGTTTTCCATCTCTGCCTGCTCTGTGTGTGCGTGCCTGTGCATGTCCTCCCCGCCTCCCTGCCCTGTGTCCCGGGGCAAAGGAGCCATCCCTCTTGCCATCCCGGGAGTGCTGGGAGCTCACATTCCCGAGGGGACAGTGGGAAGGGTCTCTGGACAGCCGGGCTGAGCCAGCCCTGCCCTCTAGTGTCGTTGTCACAGCCATGTGCTGGCTGTGTCAGAAGAGGGATGAGACAGGGCTTTGGGAAAAGCTGCCTGTCATCCTCTGGTCTGGTGCAGAGGGAGGGCAGCTCTGCCTGCCTGCAGGGAGCCAGCATGGCTCAGCTTCCTGCAGCCCCGTTGAACCAGCTTTTACCTTCCTTAACAACCCCCAGAGAGGTTTTATAGCTGTTCTCCTGTTTGTGATCCAAATTGCTGTTCTGCTTCAGTAATGTGCCTGCTTGAGAGAGCCACAGCTCCAGATAAAACCTGAGCCCTGCCTATCCCACCCTAGAGGGAGGGGATGTCTTTCCAGGCAGGATATCTGCAACTTGCAGTTGTGACTAATAAAGAGCTGGTGAATGGCTCCTTTCCCAATCCCAGGATTGTGCTGCATCCAGTACTTGCTCTCCAAGGCACAGGGAACCCCCCCCAATCATGTCTGTCTGTGATAGTGCTGGGAGGTCTCTCCCCTCCGTGCTAATGCCTTCACACAGAACCACAGAATGGTTTGGGGTGGAAGGGGCCTTAAAGCTTTTGTTCCACCCCCTGCCATGTACAGGAACACCTTCCTCTATCCCAGGTTGCTCCAAGCCCTGTCCAACCTGACCTTTAACAATTCCAGGGATGGGGCAGCCACAGCCTCCCTGGGCAACATCTGCTCAGTGTTTTTCTGGAGGTCTCTTTGTTTGCCTGGGGGGACCCTCCCCTGAGGGCTGCAGCCAACCATGATCGGCCCCAATGCAGCACACAAGCTCCTGAGCTCTGACCAGACCCTGTCTGTACTGGGAGCTCTGGTGCCATTGTGGGCTGACAGCCAAGGGCCACGCAAGAGCACATAGGCTTGGCTACCAGAATATTTGCAGCTCATGGAGATGTTGACTCTAGTTCTAAACACTGACTAAAGCTGGTAAATCCTGGCCCTGTTTTTGGTCCCAACATGAACACTACAGTATTTGGCTGTTACTTCCCCTTTGGTACCCAAGATTAACACGTGGCAGCTGGTCCCTCCTGGGCAGGCAGGGAGCTGGCTGAACCCCCAAGCTCTGCCCTGCTGCTCCACTTCGTCTTCCTCACTTTTCAGCATAACCAGAGAGCACGGACACGGCTGAGTGTCTCTAAGCAATACGCTCACCTTGCTGTTGGGCTGGTAGAGGAGCAGAGCTGGCTACAGCCAACCCCTGAGCTCTGGGGACACACTGAGGATGCTGGAGGGGGGCAGCTGGGGGTGTTCCAAGCCCTGCAGCTGAGGGGCAGATGTGGAGATCCCGTGCTGGCAGGATTGTATGGGATAGGGAGCTAGCAGCTCCCTGGGGAAGCACAGGGCTGCTCCCCTGCACCACAGCAGTGTCTGCCCACCTTTGCCAGCCAAGCTGGACTGTGCCCTCGCTCTCCTGGCACCTGCGGGGCTCAGGGAGAACAGGCTGCACCTTTCTCAGCCTCGGTTCACTAAATGCCAGCTCCAGATGTGCGACACCCGGCCCCTGAAAAATCAGCTTTCCTTCCTGATGCCAGGGTCGGATCACAAGTGGGATATGATCTCCTCTGTGGCAGAGCTGAGCTGGAGTCAGAAGCAGCACAGAGCTGCTCGCTGCTGTCCCAACTTTCCCCCCACCCAGACCTCAGCTCTTTTCTGTGCCATGAACTGTTGTAGGTGATAAACGGCAGCAGATTCCAGGGCTTCCTGCTGGCCACACCTTCCACTGGAGGAGGCACCTTCAAGGTTTCCTCCTCTGGGTGATCACAAATGTTTATTTTCCTGCATCCTCCTTCCCCTGCTAGACTTGGAGGGAGCTAAAGTGTATGAATGGAGCCTTTTGGACGGTCTTGCCAATGCCACCCTTCCCTCAGCCATTGAAGTGTCCAAGGGTCAGGGTGCACGGCTTCAGAAGGAAATTTCCTACATCAAGATGTTTTTAAATGCTGTATATTTTATATTAAATTTTTTGGGATGTATGTAAAAATATTTCATTTGTATTAAAACTTGTAAATTGTATAAAAAAGAAAAAAAAACAAACCCAGACCCACAAGCATCCAGTATATGAATGGCAATAAATGATTGTCTTGGATAACACACCCAAGAGTGGGAACAAGTTTGCACCCAGCAAAGCAAGGAGGTAAAAATGTCTGTGGCTGCTGGGGTCACAGGGTGTGATTTTCCTGTTGAAGGGACACAGCCTGAGAGCTTGATGCTCCTGGGATCCAGTTCTGGCCTTTTTCCCAGTTTCTGCTCAGCTTTGGGCAAATCTGTCCATCTGTGAACGCCTCTTCCTACAGAGTAAGTTTGCTTACCTGGTGGTTTCCTGGATCCCAGGCACTGCTTCAGTTGAAGCTGGCGGCAGGGTTTGAATCCTTCTGGATGGATGAAAGGTCGGGGTGAGCTGAAGAGGCACTGGGAGCACTGGAGACAAACAGTGGTGGGATAAAGAGGCCTGGGCTACTTGTCCTGAGCAAAGCAGGCCCTGGGGTGACAGTGGCCACACTCCGAGCAGGCACGGGGAGGGAGGAATGCTCTGCCTGGAACAGGGGGGTAATGGAGGTGTCACAGGGGCAGAGCTGGGCACCGGGACACCGGGACACCAGCGCTGTCACCACGTTACTGCCATGGTGATGAGACTCACACTGAACATTAACCTCACTGGAGGTGACTGGGACTCGCCAGGGGAGATTATCTGAGGAACCCCTGAGCACTCAAGGGATGGGATAAAGCTGATCCTTGATGGACTTCAAGCAGTAGGAGACAGGCTTGTGCCATTTGACACAAAGGACACAACTAGGCAAAACTATCAAAAGGGTATAATATGCCCCACTGTTTAATAGAATTTAGTCTTAATGGATGTTAGTGGAAAACAAAACACATGATTAACACAAACAGAGCAGATGGTTTAAAATCTGTTGTCAGTCTGGTGATTACACGGGCTATTTTTTCCCCTCTCGCTGCACGGAGCAGGTGCAGCTGGGGTCAGTTAGTCCCAGTTGCAGCGTACATAACTTACACACCATACAGTAGCTTCAAAATAGAGATCTAGAGCTCAAAAAATAGGCATTCTTCTGCAAAATCAAATGTTTAATTCCCTTATTGACAATGAGAGCAGCGTTGTGCTGCCCTCAGGTGGCTCAGACAGCGGCAGCTCCACCCCAGTGTCCTCTTATCCCTGACCCAAGACTTGCAGTTCTGGTTAGTAAATATATATAATAAATCACATTTAAAATATATACATTGGCCTTTAAAAAAAAAATTTACAGTTTATCAACATTGGAAAAAAAAATAACTGGGTTTGTCCCAGGTTGACTCGTGAGAGTAAAAATCAGTTTTAAAAGGTTTCTGTGAACCTCTTGATAAAGTGCCACTCATTGTAGCTATTTGAAAACATCACGTTCGTGGCGTGGCACTCAGACACGGGCAGTGGATACACTCGGTGTGGAACAGAAATCAGAGCTGGGGAAGAAGTGTCTTACCCGCCTCACACTGACCTCAAGTCTCGGCCAACGATAGGATTTTCGGTTTTTTCAGGGCTTTCTGTCTTTGCTTTTTAGCCCAGAAGCCAGGCTGGCACCTCTTGCCTACCCGGCCCACAGCACAGCTGCCCTCAGGAGCAGAGACCCTCAGGAATGTTCAGGTGGGCTTCGCTCCCCTTCCCATGCAACAGCACAAGGGGCTGCAAACAGTCCAGTCCAACCGCAAACTCCCAACGGGATTAGGAAGCAACTGCCTTCTCAGCCACCTTCTCCCTTTCCAGTTTGGTTTTGCATTGGTGATTTTTTTTTTTTTTTTTAAAGGGAAATCTGTGGATTTTTCTTTCCCTTTGTTTGGAATTTTTGTAGCAAATGGCACTTCAGCACAATCTTCGGTTCCCTTCTGGTGCTCCGATGCTTTCATTTGTTTGGCATGCCGAGTGCGAGCCAAGTTTGGGGCTCTTGGACATATTTAGCCATGCACTACTGAGCAGATCCTGCGAGAGAAATCTGTCTCGGAGCGATGCAGCCGCTTCTCCCGCCTGGATGCAGGGAGCGCTCAGAGCTGCCGTTCCCCTGCTGCAGCCACGGGCTATGGCCGCATCCAGCACGCAGGAGCTGAACAGTTCCTAGCCGAACTCCCCCAGTGCATCCGGGGTCAGCTCCCCCCTGGGCTGCAGAGCCGCGGGGAAGGATCACGTCCCAAACGCTGCTACTGTTGAACAATGCTCATGGCAGGGTTTGTGCCAGCAGCTCCCCACAGGGAGGGGCACTGGGAAAAGGGACTGTTTTCTCCCCAAAAAAAAAGGGATAAGGGAGGGGAGAAAAAAAATTTAAAAAGCATTAATCACGCTGCTGCTTCACTCTGGAAGGACCAGGGTGGGGGTTTGCATAGGCACGGAGTTGGCAGGGGGCAAACTCCATTGAGCAGCACGATCCAGACAGACTGGCCCAAATTCCCAGGTTTTTGGCACTGCCTTCACCATCCTCATCACTCTGGGAAGGGGCAGGAAGGCTCCCATGTCCGGCAGGGCCGTGGCAGATCATCCACTGCTCCACAGGCTGTGCCAGCCCCATCTCGAGGGGTCTGTGGGTCCCGCTGGAGGGATTTCGATCCACTTGGATTTCACGCTGGCTGATGCTGACGCGTTTGGAAAAGCGGCAAATAAAGCAGAAAGGTTCCTTCTCGCTCCGCAAGCTGCCAAATTGCGACAAACCCTGTCTTCTTTTAGCTGCTGTCAGGCCTGGCCGGGGCTGGGGCTGCTCAGTGAATCGCCAGCTCGGTGGCGGCTGCCCGGGGAGGTCTCTCCTGTGACACATTGTTGGCAGGGGATAAATAATAAGAGGCAGGGCTCAACAATGCAGCGGGGAAAGAGAAAGCCTTGTGGAGGCTCCTCAGCTCTGTGCAAGGGAACGAGGGCTTCTCCGTGGCCTCCAGGACTGCATGTGCAGCCCCTCTGGGCTCTCCTCCTGCTGCCAGTCTGGTGGGAAATGCTTGACCCCCTCGGAAACCGGCCCAAGGCCACGTTGGCACGTGTGACACAAGAGCCAGCGGTGGGCAAGGAGGGCAGCTGTGTTCCCAGCCGCAGTGCAAAGTGCAGGGAGGGAGGTGGCTGGAGAGACCTGCAGGCACCGCTCGGTGCTGGATCCACTCTTCCCCCATCATGAGGGGCACTGGTGGAGCAGCCAGAGGCAGGGGGGGAAGGAGGGAGCAAGCCTCAGTCCAGCATTGCGTCCAGCTGGTCGGCCAGGTCATCGAACATGTTGCTGATGTCTTCCAAGATGTTCTTGGCTGAGTGCACGGTGCCAGGGTGGCTGGGGAGGAAAGGGAGAGAGTCAAAGCACTGCCCAAAGGCTGCAGGTGCTAACGGGGAAGGTTTGGTGAGGCTGGACCCAACCCAGCAGCGGGAACTTAGCAGAGCTGGGCTTGAGCACGTGTGACCTGCGTGGTGCAGGCATGATGTGCCCATGCACAGCCCTTCTCCTGCCCTCCCAAACCTGCCTCAAGGGGCCCAGCCCCAGCATTTCCCTCACCTCTCTGCCTCCTCCACTGTGATCTTCTTCTCTGCTGCCTGCAGCGTGGCAGCCAGGCTGGAGTTGGTCTGCTCCAGCCGCTGCTGGGCCAGGGTAGCCCCTGGGGCAGCTGCCAAAGGCTTTGCTGACACCTTGCTGCCCATTTCCAGCGTCAGTGAGCCAGGACCAGGCACAGACCCGATCACATCCGGCACTGCCTCGGTGGCCGCCCAGGGAGCAACAGTGTGTCGGGAGGGCTGCAGGACCTGCTGGTAGATGGTCTTGGGTCCGGAGAAGACGAGCTTAGTGGATGCCACGGAGGTGTGCTTAGCAGGGACATCTGCAAAGGAAAGGGACTCATGGTAGGCAGTGACAGAGGTCCTCAGTTCCCACACCAACACGGGAGGGAGCCCCTTGGCCACACCTCCACAAACCCCCATACCTGGAGTGGGTGTCCTCACCACGGCCGTGCTGACCAGCTCTGTGGGGCTGGGGGCTTTGGTGGGGCTTGGGGCCCTCTTCATCCCTTTCTCCAGCGACAAGATGCTTTTCTCTATTTCAGCAATCCTGAACTCCACGCTGTCATCGTCAAAGGCATCCCCAGCCAGCGTGGGCTGTGGTGCTGGTGCCAGGGTGGTTGGGCCTGCGATGCTCACAGCTTGGGCCTGGGCATACTGGGGTGTGGGGGTGCCCCCTGCCTCCGCCTGCCCCGCCATGCTGAACGCCTTCAGCACCGCCTGCAGTGGCTCCCGCTCCCTGAAGCGCGGCCGGCGCTTCACCGTGTCCGACTCGGTGAGGTTGAACTCTAGCACAGGTGGCTCCTTGGTCACAGCGGGGGCTGCTGGCTCCTTCCCAGCGGAGCCCTGGGGCTCTGCCGGCTGGGAACCGGGCTCCGTGTCGGCCTTGGTATGCCCGCTGGGCTTTGGCCGCTGTTTGATGGTTAAATTGCCTTCTTCTGCAAAGGGGATGCACTCACTGGAGCTGTTCTGGGACGATGAAGAGGACACCCCCGGCTTGGCCTCCTCCTCTGTGTCCGAGCAGGCATCCTCCCGCTCGCCCTGTGTGGGGACCTCTGTCATAGGAGCGCTGGGTTCACTCACTGTCCGTCTCCGTGGCTTGCTGCTCTCAAAGGGGTCCCTGCTGCCATCAGAAAGGGTGGCACTGCTCGTGTCACCGCCATTGTGGGACTCCTCACCCACATCTGCTCGGGGGAGACAGTCCTGAGTCAGGTGCAGTGGTTTTGGGGCCAGGAGGGGCTTGGACGGACTCGCACCTGGTGTTCCTTCCAGTGCAGCCGCCAGGCTCTTCACTGTCCTGCCACGGCTGGCATCACTGGGGATGGCACCTGTGTCAACCACATCCTGGGGGGCTGCAGGCAGCCGCTCAGGATTGGGGGGCTGCTCGCCATCTGCCTCAGCAGTGAGGGCACTGGACACGGAGCTCAGGCGCTTGGGAGGCGGCGGCGGAGGGCCCTTGCGCTTGGCCCGGATAGCGAAGGACTGGCTGCGGGTCACCTTGGCATCCACCTGCAGACAGGCCCGTGGCATCTGGCTGCGGCCCGGCCGCCGCGTCAGCGTGGCGTAGGAGCCCAGGGTGCTGCTGGGGGCCCCCTCCTCCTCCTCGTGCTCCCCGTCTGACAGTGCGTAGCGGTTCAGGCTGTGCGAGCGCTTCTTGTGTTTCAAGCCTTCGCCCCCGTTGTGCTGCTCCCCGGCCGTGGGGGCTGTGGTGGGCGGCTCCGTGGGGCCGCACTGGCTGTGCAGGTAGGAAAAGCCTTTTTGGGCTGATGTCTGCAGGCTGCTCTTCTGTCCAGGGGAGATAGAGGGGTATGGGTGTGCCAGGGCCTTGGGCTGTTCTGCTCCCAGGACAGACGGGACCGTTTGGGATTTCAGGGAGACGTGTGGGTACATGAAGACGTAGGGGGCTGTTCCCTTGCTGGGAGTCTGGGGAGGAGTACAGGGAGTGACTGCTGGAGTCCCAGCTCCTTTCTGAGTCACAGGCCAGGCATACTGATCCGTGCCTTCAGGTAGGTTCCTCTCCTTGAGAGGGCTGCCCCCGCCACCATTGGCAAAGCCATTCAGCCCCTCGGGTGACATGAGCTTCCCGTAGGGCTCAGGGCTGGGCCGGCCTGGCAGGCTGGCTGGGCTCTCCTTGCTGCGGGGGGGTGCACAGGACTGCCCGCTGCTGCTGCTGCTCTCGCCGCTGCCCAGGCTCTCCTGCGAGGGGCTGGAGAGGCGCCGGGACAACACGTTGTCCTGCGAGTGCCCCGAGCCCCGCGACCGCACCCCGATGCTCTCCTGGCTCTGTGACATTCCCTGGCTGCTCTTGATGCCAAGTGTCTCGTGGCAGCTGTTGGACATGGCCGTCTGGAGCTCGTAGCTGAGCTCGCTATCCTGGAAGGTCGTCATTTTGGGCGTGTGTGGGGACTGGCACTCCCCATTCTCCAGCGACTCAATGGTGACAATGTCCAGGGAACCGGGAACTTTGCGTCTTGCCAGAGTTGCTTCTGCTTGGTTGAGGCTTTTGCGGAGGTCTCTGAGCTTCTTGACAGCCAACATGATCTTCTTCTGGTGGCCTGCAGGAAGGAAAGGGACATCAGGTCAGCTTCGGCCCCCAAGGCCTTTGTTTCCTGGCCAAGAAGAGTAGTAGTTATGTCACACACCCGGGCAAAGGCCTCGGGGTTATCCAAACCCTGCCTATGGGAAAAGACAAACTACTGCTGGCATCTACCTGGCTGGGGCCAGCTCCAGCTGGCCAAGGAGAATTTTTAGGGACAGCCAGGAACTGCCCTTTCCGGGTGCTCAGGACATGCCTGTACCTCCCAGCCTGAGGGAGAACGGGGCATGGGCATGGACCTGGGTGGGAAACTTGGCTGGCCTGGGCCACCCCAGCATGGCAGGAGGGACTCACCCAGCTTGTTGATGCCAATCTCTTGCAGATCCTCCCACGTCAGGTCCGTCACGATGGTGATGGAGTCGTAGCCGTTGTTCACCAGCTTTTTGTGGTACTGGGGCAACCCAATGGCACTGAGCCAGTCCATCAGGTCAGCCTGGAAAGAGCACGGAGCCACTGCCGTGAGCATTGAGGAATGGGCAGCACCTTCAGCATACCCTCCCTGCCCCTGCCCAGGAGACTGTGTTTTTAGGGTGTCTCTGACTGCTTTAATGCAGTCAAAGCCATTGCAGTGTGTATTTACTTACAGACCCCATCCTGTCCTATCCTGGGGTCAGAGAGCTCTGAGAAAAGACCTGGAAAAACGGGGTGACCAAAGCCTCAGTGCCAGGGACTCACCGGAATGTAGTTGGGCAGCCATTCAGCGATGCTGAGCTGCCCAATTTCCGTGGAGATCTTTTTCCTGTGGCCTGGTTTGGTCACGCCAATGGCTGTCAGATCCTAATGGGAGCAGAGTGGGGCCGTGGTCAGCAGTGGCTCAGGGAGCTCGGGGCAACGGGCACCCACTGCTGGCAGCTTGGGGTGGGGAAGGACCTGCCTCACCTCCGGGGTCATGCGGCTGATGGTGGGGACGTCATAGCCGGCGTTGAGGAAGTTGACAGTGTACGACTCCAGCTGGAACTCACGCAGCCAGTTGTAAATGGCTTCTGCATCCTGGGGAGAGGATGGGACACAGAACAGCCCATGACGGTGGCTGCAGGGGCTGGAAGAACCTGGCTGCTCCAGACAAGATGACAGGATCTCCCTGGGCAAGACCCACTTGTCCCCAGTGTCCTCAAGACCCAGTTCCCTGTGTCCCCAGTGCAGTGACCCAAACATGGCCCTCTCACCCAGCACACCATTCCCCAGTTGTCCCAGTTACCTTCCCCTCGAGGAGCTGCTCAGGACGCAAGAACTGGTGGGAGAAGACCCTGTCTCCAGGGGGGCAGCTGCCTGGGGTCTGGAGGCCCTGTGGCCCTGGCAGAAAGGAGAGAGAACTGTCACAGGGGCACTTGAACAGTGAATAGCCTCTAGGGCTGGGGGAACAGCTGTCCCCAAGGCCCCATGGAGTTGGGACAGCCCTCACCTGCCGGGGAGGTCCCATTGCGTGGCTCTGATCCCAAAAGGTGTTGCTGGAGGTCATCACCAGTGGAGGGCAGAGGCTGAGGGAGAGGAGGAGTGAGTGGAGGAAGGACCCCGCTCTGGAGACCAGCTTTGTCACACCCCCAGGAGCAGCATGGGGGTCCCCATGCTGGGCTGCTGGGCACAGCTTCACCCAGCAATAGGCTGGCCCCAGCAAGACATCTGGGCAGGATTTGGCCCAGGGTCTTTTATTATCCTCTCAGATGACACAGCACATAGTGGAGATGCTGTGTGATGCCAACCACAGCCTCCAGCTCCACTCAAAAAGGCCAGCTGTGCTTTGGGAGACAACTGGGGTCCCCCCAGGAGCATCTCCCTGCTGAGTCCTGGCAGCAAGTAGGTGTTTGGTGTAGGATACTCAACTCCAGCAGCCCCTCCTTTGCTAGGAGGGAACATGGAAGGAGATGGGGCTCCATCAGCAGCCTGAGCCAGCACAGGGAAGCAGCACAGGGGAGCAGGGGCTGGTGCCTACCCTGGCATTCTCGATGAGGATGCTGGTGCTCTGCCCATTGGTGCCCTCGGTGCTCTGGCCGCTGCCGGCGCTGCGGATGCTGCCGATGCTGCCCTCACTGCCCACGCTGTTCCTGTCTCCTGCTGCTCGGGGCAAGCAGGGAGCCCGTCAGCAGCACCCCGGGATCGGGGGTGACACAGGGCACAGAGGTCCCCAGCAAGTACCCGTGTGCCAACACAGTGATGCCAGTAAAAAAGTCTCCCACAAGATCCCTCCAGCCACAGACAATGCACCAGTTCCCTCCCACCTCCCAGCATGCACAACACAGACAGTGTGACCTGGGCTGGCAAGGGACACACAGAGGGCTGAGACACAGGGAGAGAAGGGGCTGCTCCAAGGGCTCCCCAAAACTCCCTTTTCCTGCATCTGCTCCCTCTCATTTGGCTGCTTCCCGATGGAGAGGTGGGAGGAGAGTCTCCCCCTGTGCCCCTGCCCAGGCAGGGCTGGGAACAGGGGAAGGTCCCCAGCCCCTCTCCCTCCCCAGGTGCTCCCCTGACCTGAGCTGTCAGGGCCTGGGGCCGTCCGGGTTAGGGTGAGGTGGCCAAAGGCCGCTGGGCCACTCGGGGCTGCCGGGTGTGGACACTCATCGGGGAGGTGCTGCAGCCCCCCAGGGGGGGCCGCGAGGGCCCCGGGGGGACCCTGGCGCTGCTGCGCGGGTGCCACGCGGGGGACAACCATGCCTGCATTCAAAGACAAAACACGTGTGGTCAGAGCTCATGCAGGAGGCAGGGAGGGGGGCAGAGCTGAGCCACAACCCCCAGATTAGTATCCCACCCACGGCACACCCTGAGTCCTTTCCTTCCCCCTCAGCTAGCCAGGGCCGCAGGGCCTGTCCAACAGGAGGTGCTGGGAAGGCTGGGAACGTTTCACACGGGGGACTGTCCCCCACGTGCCCAGGATGGCCACTGACCTGTCCGTTTGCTGATGACTTCAGCAATGGAGGGGGGGAAGTACCCGACCCGGTCAGTGCCTTTCTGAGCGTCGTGGATGTGCCCCTTCCATCGGCCATCTGGATGCTGCTCCAGGACCTGCCATGGGACAAGAGGGATGGGGCTGGTACCGGGGGCCATCGTGAGGCAGGGGGATGGGGAGCAGAGAGCAGCCTCACCGTGATGACGTCTCCTGCTCGGACATTGAGAGCAGTTGGGTCATGGAGGTTCCAAAAATCCTTCAAAGCTCGGACCTTCAGGATTCCTGATGCCTCTGAAGGCAAGGGACAGAGGAAGAAAGAAGGTGCCAGAGCGTAGAGAGGAAAGACAGGAGGCCAGGGAGGGCAGAAGGAGAAAGCGAGAGCAAGGAGAGGAGAGAAGAAAACATTAATAATGCAGGAAGGACTCAATCCCCAGACACTGCCCCACGTGTAAGATGGGGGCACATGTGAGAGCAGATTGGGATGCTGGCACTGGTTTAGGCTGTTCAGGAGCACTGGGAACCCAGGCAGGTCCCAGGGGGAAGAAGCCCCTCTCAGTGCCATCCCAACCTCACCTCTCAGCAGCTGCTTGATGTCCTTGCTGGCGTGTGAGGTGGTGAACTGGTTGACTATGTCCAGCGCTGTCTGGTTGTAGGTGTTCCTGATGTTCACATCGACACCACCCTGCCCAGGAGGAGACATGGTCAAGGCCAGATCCCTCCCTGCCACCAGACCCAAGGGTCCGAGGGGAAGGGGTGCCATGTGACCCCCAGGGGCTGTCCCCCCACTCAGCCCCGTCCCCACCACGCTCACCTCCAGCAGGAGCCGCACCACCTCTGTTTTGCCGTAGAGCGCGGC
Organism: Falcunculus frontatus; assembly: GCA_013398115.1. Taxonomy (NCBI): domain Eukaryota; kingdom Metazoa; phylum Chordata; class Aves; order Passeriformes; genus Falcunculus; species Falcunculus frontatus. The sequence continues at coordinate 916,670 of VZRV01005012.1, forward strand.
CTCGTGCAGGGCTGTGCCTGTCTTTGTCTGCTTGTTGATCTCGATCCCGGCCTTCAGCAGCTGCCTGGTAGGAAGGAGGGAGAGGCATGAACAGCAGGACATGGATATCAGGGCCAGGCACTTGGCTGCTCTGTGATGGGAAGGGGACAACACCTTGCATTTTCTTTGGGGACGAGGGGCTGAAGCCTGCAGGAGGATGGTGTGTTTGGGAGGAAGCAGGACTGAAGCCCTGATGGGTTTTTCCAGCATAGGGCAGGGAGTTACCTGATGATCTCCTTGTGCCCATTCTTGGCTGCCAGGTGCAGCGGAGTGGTGTAGTTGGGGTCAGTGGCATCCTTGGATTGTCCCTCCAGCAGGGCCACACACAGATGGCTGTTCAGCAGCAGCTGGGCCACCTGCATGAGACACTGGTGAGCAACAGGTGCAGGTACCCCCACCTGCACCCTCACAGTGAGGGGCTCATCCTTGGGGCCAGCCTACCACTCCCCATCCTGCCACTCCCTTCCATCCACAGCCCCAGGCTTGGCTGGAGCTGGACAATGCTTGGCATAGCCACACTATCATGAGGGGCTGTAAAAGGTCACAACAGCCAGAAATAGTCTTCCCATAATCAGGCTTTTCAGACCAAGCCCTAAAAACCTCCAGTCTCTCCAGCCCAGAGCAACTCTCAGCATCTCAGGGCAACCCAGAAGCCCAGAGGAGTTATTTTTACTGCCCTGTTTATAGCTGCAGACATTATAGATACTCCAAAAATGGAAATATCCCCCTAGTCCCCTCCCAGAGGGGCACAGAACAGTCTGGCTGGCCATGCTCCAGCCCAACCCAGTGGTGCTGGCTGGGCCAGGGTCTCCCAGAGCATGGTGTGGCCCTGTCCCCACGAACTGTGCTGGGGACCTGGAGTAGGGCTGGATGCTCAGAGTGTGCTGGGATTAGCCAGCTCAGCCTACCCGTGCTTAACCATGAGCAAAGCTGCGGTGGGTGGGGGGAGGCTGTGGAGAACTGGGAGCAACAATTCCTGGCTTCTCTCCCAGCCTGACGCTGCCCTGCTGTGAGGTCAGGGGCAAAACCCATGGCTCCCAGGTTCAGGATCTGGCTGTGTCTGGCCATGGGAGGAGGCAGGTGATGCCTGCCAGGCTCTGAGTCTCATGGTGGAGGGAGAGCAGTTGAGGCCAGACCCACTGCTTTGCTCCCGGAGGAGCCAGTGGGTTCCAGAGCTGCCCCTGGAGAAGCCCCTGGCACAGGGCAGAGCCCATAGCACCCACCTTCAGCCGCCCAAACTCGCAGGCCAAGTCCAGCGGGGTTTTCTTCGCCTTGTTGATGAGGCAGGGGTTGGACTGGTGCTGGAGCAACATCTCTGACTGCAGGGGAGCAATGTGGTGCAGGGGCTCAGCATCACCCCGCAGCCCTGCCTCCCTCCCACCTGGCACGGTGGGGTTTGCCCCACCCATGTACCCCAGAGAGCCCCAGGGAGGGCACATGGGTGGCTCTGGGCTCTCACTTACCACCTCGTAGTGGCCGTACTGCGCCGAGAGGTGCAGTGGGATCTGCCCATCCAGCGAGGCCATGTTGACAGAGGCGGCGGCGCGGAGCAGCACCCGCACGGGCTCCACACGGCCCTGCCACGCCGCATAGTGCAGGGGCCGCATCCCTGTGGGCAGCGGGGCTCAGCAGGGCTGGACACGGCCCCCGGCCTGGCGCAGGGGGCTGAGCTGGCGGCTGGAGGGGCCGTGCCCAGGGGTCACCCCTTACCATTGCTGTCCTTGATGTCGACGGTGGCCTGTGCCTCCAGCAGCAGCGAGATGAGGTCCAGGCTGCCGCCCAGGGCTGCGTGGTGCAGCGCTGAGAACCTGTGGCACAAGGCAGGGCTCAGCCCGGCCTCTAGCCCCATTGTGCTATCCCCATAGCCACCCCCTGCAAAGGGACATGGGCTGAGGGCTGGGATTGTCACTGGCTGTTCGTGGCTATGTCCTTCCCGATTCCCCACTCCCAGTGCCTCACATTCCCCATAGCAAAACATTGATAAATCCCTCCAAGCTGTCTGTGCCCCAGGGCTCAGTGAGGGATGCAGGCACACTGTGTACCTTGGGAAACCCCAGGGAGAGGAGTCCCTAACCCCGTGCCCTCTGTTGGGGTAAACGGGCAGGACTGAGAGAGATGCATCTCCCCTCTCCATGGAGCAGCCAGGCAGCCCCAGCGCTGCTCACAGCATCCAGCAAACACATCAGCCCCATGGCCACTCTTGCCCCCTCTGCCAGCTGCCCCCTCCCCATGCCAGCAGGGCTGCCAGGAGCCCACGGCAGAGCGTGGGAGGCCGCCAGTAATGAAAGAGCCCAGTGTCTTGGGGCTGTGAAAGGGGCCTGTCTGCCTGGCACTCCCCCCCGAGCTGTCACGTGAAGGGCCAAGGCCAAGTGAGGGGTCCCTGTGCCACCGGGGACTAGCCTGTGTGCCGCTCCAAGGGACTTGGGGGCTCCTGACAGCACTAGTGTGGGGCTCCAATGGGCTCTGCAGTGTCCAAACCCAGTGCTGGGGATGCAGCTCATCAAGCACGACTCTCCTTATAATCTGCAGTCTCAGAGCATCCCCAAATCCCTGTGCAAGTTAGTGTTGGGACTGTGCAAGTCTCAACATTAACCCCAGCAGAGAGGGCTGCTCCCTCCTCCAGTACACCCACCATGTCCCTGAGCCACAGCAAAACCTCCGCCTCAAAGTGTGAAACTGGGGGGTACAAAATCCCCCTGACCCAACCTTGTGGGGTCCCACTCTGCCCTGGGGTGGCTGCACAAACCCACGCTCACCCACCCCATCCTCTCCAAGCCCTGAGCAAGGTGATGCTGAGAACACCACCAGCACCATGGCTCTCCCAAGAAACACACTGCCACCCCCATGCTCGTGTTTCATCTCCCCATCATCCCCTTCCTGTGCCCCAGTGAAACCTAACGCCCTGCCCGTGTCCCTCAGACAGGGAACAGACCCTTTACCCCAGTTCCCACCATCAGCCCAAGCACAAACCCTGTGCCTTATCAGAATCAGATCATTGCTTCTATTATTAAATTCTTTTTCTATTAAGCTCCATCTGCACAGTATTATTTTAAGACGGAGCCATCCTGCAGGTTCCCAACCCCCCGCCAGCCTGTTAGGACTCATCATGGACATCTCTTCCTACAGAGTCCTCCAAAAGAAAACATGTAGAAATTAGGTACAACAACAGCACATAAAAACAATGCTAATGACTGACAGGTCAGAGTTAATTCAATAAGAATAATGCGCTTATTTATTTTATGGGCCTTTGTGGTTTCTTTAACTCTCAGTACCCAGCTTATTAAGTACTTGGATTTTGGAAGTGATGAGCTACACAAATATGCTGTGGTCACTTGGCAACCTCATCTTTTCTTTCTCTAACTCCCCCCAAAACAATGGGATTTTGCTTTTGGGATATTAAACAGAGGCACGTGCAGGCGGCTGAGGCTGGCCGGGTGCTCCTTTGGGCTTCAACCAGGGGGAAATGGGGCACTGGCTGGACACACTGCCATCCCTATTCACCCCCATCCCTACAGAGGGGGACACAGAAGGGATTTATGAAGGATTTTCAGGATGGATTGAGCACAGCCCTCAGCTTAGATCCAGGCAGGCATTGGCTCTGCGTGTGCAGGGCTTGCCCTGGCTCTGGGATGTTGTGTTCTCCAGCTCCCCTGGAAAGCTGTATGCTACCCTGAGCTGCAGGACTGACTGGATACTGGGGAGAGGAGCCCAGCCAGGCTGGCAGCAGCACCCAGCACCCTCCAGGGGAGCACTCACCCATCCGCATCCTGATAGTTCACGTTCAGGCGCTTGGCAGATCCCAGGAGCTCTGCAGAGACAAAAGGTGAAGGTCAGGGCAGGAGGCAGAGCCTGCAGGCCCCCAGGCCCCCAGAGGAATCCCATCCCACAACCACACCGACCTCCCAGCGTGCAGAACAGCGCCTGGCCCATCCCGGGGGTCTCTCCTCTACTCTCCTCTTCCTCCACGTTCACCTCCACGAACCCTCAGTGGGCTGACCCAGCTCGAGCTCAGCACTTTCCTCCCTCCATCTCTCCTGCCCCATCTCTGTGTGCCCCCGGGATGGGTTGGACCCCGCAGCTCCTGCCACCCTGGCTTGGCAGAACAGCGCTTCCCTCCCCTTTATAGGCACTGACACCCCAAAACTGCTGAGTGAGGCCATTCTGCCCCCCACTCACTCCCTGTGCCCGCCACTGCCACTGAGGCCTGGCCCACAGACCACATGGTTGGCATTTTTATGGCCAGGGCAGAGGCTGAAGCTTCCAGCTGTGAATGCAAGGATTGTGCTACCTCAGATATCCCCATCCCCCTGCCCAGCCCTCCCTCCCCTTTGGGGACCCAAGGATTGTGCCACCTCGGACATCCCTATCCCCCTGCCCATCCTTCCCTCCCCTTCGGGGACCACTGGGCAGCAGAGGATGCTCAGCCCACCCTCTGCACAGCCTCACACCCAGTGCACCCCCAACTCCCTGCTCCTTCCCGCAATTAATTTGAATGGATTCCTTCCTCCCACACAGAGAGGACATTTTATTCTTCACCGAGGGGTAGAGAGGGGATTAACATCTCTGGAATTCATCCGCCAAGTCAAAAGGGAAAGAAAGGGGAAGGTATGTGGGGGGCCAAGAAATACCGCCGCTCCTCCTCTGCCCTTCCAGGCAGCCCCATCGCCGAGCCAGGGAGGATTAAATGCTTTGAATGGTTTCTGTGCTTTTTCCTAGGGCAAATCAAAGTCTGAGTGCCAGGCTCCAAGTCTGGGGTGAAACAGCTGCTCAAACCCCACTCTAATGCGGTTGGTCTTGGGGAAGGAGCCCCCTTCCTCACAGCCAGGTAGATCTCCAGGGCTGAAGATCTCTCTCCTTTTCCTTCCTCTCCTCCTTCTCAATTTCCTTCTCTTCTCCCTCTCTCTCAAGGTCTCTGCCCACCTTGCATGGCAGATCCCATACAAAGCCATACTGGGCTGTGTGACCCCTCTGCTGGAAAAGAAGGGCTGAAGAGGGGCTGGCTCATTCATCATGCAAATGGATAATTAAAGGAAACCAAAGACCGGGGTATTCATTACTGCAATTTACAGTGTTTTGTAAACAGCCTAATTAACACAAAATGGGCTTGGAGTGGCTTCTGGGGAAGGACTCGTGACTCCTCGCCACAGCTGAGGGGATCGGGACAGGATCACCCTAATTACCTCTTCCAGGGACTGTTTGTCTTTGAGCCTCAGCCATCAATCCGACAGCCCTTCCCAAAGGAACTGGCTCCCAAAGCCACCACTCAGCAGAGCTCCCACTTTTCCCTCACAGCCCCAAGAGCTCAGGATCCAGGGTCTTCATCAAAGACAAGTCGCTTCCCTTGACCTTGGCAGCCGGGAAAAAATATTTCACTTGTAAATTGGCCACTTCTGATTCTGGAGCAACCGTAACCATTGCGATTGCTCCCATCTGCAGCTCAAAACTGCCACCAGAAAAGGGCAGGAAGGGGAGGAGGAAGAAGAGAGGAAGAGGGGTCCTTACCCAGGACAGGAGGGGCAGACCCTGAATGATGACCACTGGGAGTGCAATGATGGGAAAAGAGAGGGGCTGGATGGAGATGCCCAATGAGCACCAGCACCTCCAGAAAAGGCAGAAGCATTCCACAGCCCCTGAGGGCTGGTCCTGGAGTTGAGCAACACCCACTAGTCAAAGAGGGAGAGCTCACCCCAAAATCCCATCCCTAACCCCACCTTCAAGGGGACTGACCTGGCCAGTGGGGTCCAGTAAGCAGGGCTGGGATGTCCCAGGACATGGTGGGTGTCCTTGCCTGCTCCCAGGCAGCTGTCAGCATCCACATCTCCCTAAACAACATCACTCAAATTCGTTCCCTGCTGCAGCAGCCCAGCCAGGTCAGGACACAGGGCAGGACCACATGGACACGGTGCGGGTGGCTGAGAAAGCAGCAGGTCACAAATAGCAAAGCCAGGAGCAGCATTCCCTTTGGGAGTCTTCCTAAATGCTTGGATCTCCACCTCGAGCAGGAAGGGAAAGAGTTCATCCCCAGCTTGCAGCTGGGTAGATCACTGCTTGGAGAGCTGGAGGGTTTGCAGCAAGACTGGAAGGTGAAGTGTGGGTGGGAAAGCATCTGGGTACCCCAGCATAAAGGCACGGGAAAGGAGAGGAATGGAGGGATGGAGGGGAAGCAGAGCACAGCCAGGCAGCTGGGACCCCTCCACCAGAGCCATCCTGCTGCACAGCCTCAAACTCCAGGGGCCCGGTGACAGGAAGGCAGCTGATGGGACATTTGCCTTCATCCCCCTTCCTCATTCCATCCATGTGCTCCTTTTGACCAATTCCCCAGGTTTTCCCCGCATTTCTTAAGCCCCTTCTCTCCCTGCTGGTGCCAAGGCTAGCCATTCTTTTCCACACAGATGTTTTGGAGCTCAGCAGAGGCTGGGCCAAGCTGTTCCAAACCCCACAGCCCTCCCAGACTGGCCTGTTCAGAGGTGCAGGGGACTGCAGAGCTGGGCTGGGAAAGGGCTGCAGGGCCAATCCAGCTACAGCACTGGGATGGTGTGGCCAGGTCCTTCGCATCCACATCATCACCCCCGCTGGGTTTGCACTGGGGCAGGGGCACTCTCAGGCCCGATCTGCAACCCCCACTCCCCACCAGGAGCACATTCATATCCCGGGAAGAAGAACATGGACCCAGCGCTGAAATACAACACACCCTGAAGGGGTTATTTCCAGGGAAAACCCAGCTTGGTGCACCCCAAGGGTTAACTCCAGCCGTGGGTTCCCCCTGCCCGGCCCTGTTCCCCAGCACGACCCCTGCTCGGGGTCCCGCCAGGCTCCCAGCCCGCTCTGCCCCGGCCCCGCCGCGTTCCCCGGCGCCTGCCCGGACAGGGCGAGGCTCCGCAGCGCAGGGCCGGGCCTGAGCGAGGCCTCGAGGGAGCCAGCGAGCTTCTGTGCGGCGTCTGGCTGCCAAGCGGCAGCGGGAAGCACCTCCGGAACGCTCCGGCAAATTGCTTACAAATGTCGGGCCGGCCGCCGGCCGTGGCGAAGGCAGCGCGGCCGCCCAGCACCAGACGGGGCCGGGACCCTCATCCCTGGCATGCCCTGGCTCCGGCCCTCGGCCTTTGGATCCCCGCTGTGGCGGATCCCCAGAAGGACTGTGTGCCGCACGGCGCATTCCCAAGCAGCCTCCTTTGCCTGTGCCTCGGTTTCCCCACGGGCTGCACTCCCATGGCGGGTATGCCAGGCTGGGCTGGGCTCCTCGTGGGGTGCAGGGGGCACCCGGGGAGCGGCCGGGCACCTCACCCGCCGCGCTGGCAGCCGGCCCGGCACAAACCCGTATTTACCCCCCCGAGGCACTCGCCTGGCGCCGGCTGTGCCGGCTGCGTGGAGCCAGGCGTGCCCTCAGCCGGCCCAGCACCCCTGTGCCAGCACACTGGGCACCCTGAGTCACCCCCTCCCCGCCAACGGAGAGCTCGTTCCTGTGGGGACACCCGTGAGCTTCACCCCGAGCTCTCGGAGACGGACACAATCCCTCCGAAGCGCTCCTTGGGAACCAGTGACACGTGCTTGCCTGGGTTTGGCTGCGGAAGGAAATGCCCAAATATCCCGTGGAGTCCTGCCCTTTGGAGACTCCTGCCCTGGCTCTCACACGGCAGTCAGGCTCCAGAAAGCAGTTCTTTTGCTGTGACCCCCGCTGGTTTTGTCCACCCAGGGCAGCCACAGCAGAGCTCCACCACTGCAAGGCTTTGTTGCTGTGCAGGACAACCAGATTCGTAACTGCATATCCACCTCCTTGCCAGAGACGCTGGGAAAAACACCCCTTTCTGCTGGTCCTGTGTCACAGACTCTCATCCTATCCCCTTGTCCTGCGAAATCACATCCCCACACTGCTGGCTGCACCCCTGTGCCATGAGCCTCCCTGTGCTGCAGGTCTGAGCATCCCAGTGTCATGAACATCCACCCCGAGTGTCCCTGTACCATGAGCATCCCTGAACATCCAGTCCTGAGCACCCACACACTGCCTGCTATGAGTACCCTGCATGCAGGAAAGCCCTGCAGCAAGGGAACTGCAGAAACACCATCCTGCTTCCCTGGGCAGTGGGAGAAGGACTGTGTGCATTGGACACACCAAATACATGCACATACCCTCTTGGGAAAAGGAAATCCACCTGGGGACTGTCACCACTAAGCCAATAAACCAGCTGGAGGAGCTAATCAGCTGCTATCCCACAGAGCACCAGCTGTCTCCGATGGTGGTGGCAGCCTCTGGAGCTGGAGGCGGAGGTGGCAGCTTCACCCAACCTGCCCTGTGACGGCCCGGGGTGGCCCTGCCTCGGCATATGGTGGGTTCGTGCTGGGGCTCAGGACAGACTCGCTGTCTTGGCCAAAATCAAGACCCAAAGAGGTGATGTCCATCCCTCTTCCACAGGAATCACCCTTCCCTGTCGCCTCTCCGTCCACAGGCACGTCCGCTGTGGCCACCCACACCCGGCTCCTCCCAGTGCAGCCTCTCAGCAGACCGGCTGCTTCAGGAGCAGTTTCCCAATAGGTTCAGAAGAGATTCACCCACCTCGATAGGGAAGGAGTTCAGCCACAGACACGTTAAGAAACTCAACCAAAGCTGCCCAGCCAGCTCGGAACAGAGGTTCGGTGAGAGCCAAGGGCTCCTGACCCCGGCTTTCTACTGCAGTCACCAGCTGCACCCCAAACACCAAGCCCAGTGCTGTGCCCAGCTCCCCAGACAGGGGCTCCCCTAATTCCCCCGTGGCGATGGTGGGTGAATTTGGCTGCCAAGGTACTGCTGCCTGGGATACCTGGCTAAGCACCCATCCCTGTGCCCACATGTCATGGTTGTCCAAATGCCACAGGTGTCCAAATGCCATGGGTGCCTTCCTGCCCACAAATAGCCCATGCTGGGTCTGAGGCTCTGCAGCATCACTGAGGATGGGCTCCCCACCAACGCTGACAAACAGGTCCCTCGCCAAGCCAGGCACTGTGGGGTTGGTGCAACTGGGGCAAAGCCACCGGGTTAACTGGCAGGGATAGGGAGGCTGCAATCAAGGAGGCAGATTCCCATCAACAGAGGGCAAATGGCAGTAACATGAGAGCAGCTGGGAACCCCTTATTGTCCCTACACCAACACCTGGCAACTCCTCAATTGGCATTTTCATCCCTTGAGAAACCTACCAAACCCTGGACCAGACCAGGGCCCTGCCTGCTCTGACACTGCACAGGCTGCAGGACAGCTGTCACACCAAGCCCCACTCCTGGTTTCAGCAGCCTGGAATAACCCCAGCAGGTGCAACAACCTTCCAGAAGCTGAGCTCCAGGTGGCTGCTCACAGCATCCTGAGGCTGGACACAGGATCCCTGTGCTGTGAGTATCCCCGCACTCGTTTCTAACCTCAACAAAAGTCATCATTTACCCCTGGCTGGAGCCCCAGATCTTAGGGCTTACAGCCATGCAGAGCCCAAGCCGTCCCTGTCACCAGCTTGTCTCTGCTGATGGCATGTCTGAGTCTCCTCTAGCAGCTTGGCCTCCTTCCTCATCTCCTTCTTTAAGCAATCCCGTCCTGCAACATGTTCAGATGTGATGGTGAATGATGGTGAAGGCAGGTGATGGCAAAGGCAGAGGAGTTTGAGAGGTCCAAGGATCTGCCTTCCACCCTCGGCTGGGCTGGAGGCCCACCACAGGCAAAGAGGGATGGGGCAACAGGACCATGGAGTCAACTGGGGGCCTTTTTCCTTCTTTGGAAAAGGCTGGGAGTCTTTTTTCCAGGGGAAATCAAACATTTAAGGTTTTTTAAGAGGCTGGCAGCAGGTGAGACATCAGGCAGCATTCTCACACAGCACAGACACTGATCACTCATCCCCAGAACAGCCACTCCAGGACCCCCATCCAAACCCCCAATTCCCCCCTGCTACTTCCCCTCACAAGCAACGCAGGAAAAAACAGGCAGTTTGTTCAAAGCGAAGGCTCCCAGAACAATGAAAGGAAAAGCAGAATCGGAAACCCCGTCTCCATCCACACAGCTGGGAAGAAGGTACAGCTCTCGGCTCTCGACCCCAAGGTTTGATGGCCACAGGGGACGGAGGGGACAAACGCCAAGCGGGGAAAAGAGCATCACAGGAGTCCTTTGGGGCTGGATTCACCCCTTGTAAAAGCCAAACATATGCTCCTGCTCTGAGTTTCAGGCCCCCAGAAGGATTTCAGCTGGGGTGGGATGAATGGTGCTTGCTCCCCTTCTCCACAATAATTTGCGGGTTTGTAGTGGCTGCCTACCCCAAAGTGCTGCAGTCCAGCCCAGCTCCCCTGGACGGGAGGAGTGGTAACCCCTTCCCCACAGAGCCAAAATTGCATCCCCCAGCCCCATTCAGGATGGAAACAGCTGGGAAAGGCTTTGGGTGGGGGAAGCCAAGCGGCTCCTTCAGAGATACAAGGGCTCCTTTCCCAGCTGGCTGGGGAAACATGTTACCGGGAGGTGAAGTCACCGTCCCTGCTGGGACCTGGCTATTCCGCTCTCCAGGATATGAACTCAGAGGAGCTGTATTTGCCCAGGGAAGAGGTGGAGCCTTTTCCATTTCCCCCATCCTTCCGAAAGGACAGGACGCCTCCCGAGCGGGAAGAGATGGGCTGATAGCGGTGGGGGCCAACGGCCAAGTGCGAGCACTGCCTGAACCTGCACCGGGCACTCCGTGGGGCCAAGAGCCACCCCTGGGCTGTGGGACACGGGGACCAGCAGACCATCGGCTCCAGCGTTAACAATGCACCTTAGCTCACGTCCAACTGGCTCCCTGGAAGCCAAGGAAGGACTATCCCAGATACCCTGGCAAAGAGGCTGCACCTACAGACACTCTCAGTTGTTGTCATTAATGCCATACCCAGCAAATGGTGTATTAAAATAATCTGTGGTGGATGTGCTACAGATTGACAAGGGCAGAAATAACACAAAAAGGACTTAGAGAGATTAGGAGAACAAACCCAGGCAGATTCAACCTGGGAAAACTGCAGATTGCAGCATCTGGGGAGAAATAATCCAACCGGCAGCAGGTCAATGGGAGGAAGAAAGAGGGGAAGCAGGATGTGGGGGGACGGTGAGAGGAGCAGTGTGAGCGTGGGCACAGAGGGAGCTGCTGGCCAGGAAAACAACCTTGGCAGCCCTGCATGGGGGGATGCTGCTTCCCAGGGTGCCATCTCCCACCATGTATTCTGTTGCTTCCTGGGGTACCATCTTCCATCACATACCCAGGGCTGTGAACATGAGAGAGGCTCACAGGGGACACGAGAGGTGAGCGACAGGAGTCAGCAGCGAAAGGCTGGCCTTGCATTGGAAGATTAGGGCAGGTCAGTAAGTCTGGATTAGCTGAGCAACAGTTAATTAGGGAGGGCGGGCAGGGACGCAGCAACCCAGCAACCCACCTACACCTGGAGGGGTTTGACGCTCCAGAGCAGCACGTACCTATTTATTTTATGGTTCTAACAATGAGCCCCAGATAAAAATTAGAGCAGCCAACAGTGGCCAGCAAAACCCCGTCGGCTCAAGGGAGAGAAACAAGGATCCAGCTCCTACATTGTAGCTTGGAGGTTGCAGCAACCATGCAGCTTCCAGGGGAAGCAGGGCAAGGCTGAGGCTGGAGGACTGGGCTGCCACAGCCCTATGGCACCGTGTCCCCATCAGTGCCAGCCCCGCGCCCGCACATGGCAGCTTGGCACCCAGGAGCTGCTCCAGCCGGTGGAGCCAGTACTCAAAGCACACAGTGATGCGGAGGCTGGAAATCCTGTGACATCCTCCTCCTTTGGCCCCGGGGAAGCTGCCGTGCACCTGGAGCAGGCGCTGCCAGGGTGGACGGAGCGGCTGTCCCCACCCTGGCTGCGCTAATCTGGGCAAGGCACACACAGGATGGGAGGGGAGGCAGCGGGAGGTGAAGCTGTTCGCTTGAGGTCACCCAGAAGGTCGATGGTTCAAGTGCCGCCACTCCTTCCCGAGGCCGTGACACGGCTGGGAACTGAATCTTACTCAAAACTCCCCCCTCTCACCAGCAGCCTGTGGGCAATCAGCCGTCGGCAGCCCGGGACTAACCTCAGACGGCTGCTGGCGGCCGGAGTTAGGAGTCACACGGTTAAAAATACCTTGTGGATGCCTTTCCTCAACTCTGACCCCGCCAGCCGGTGCTGCCGCCAGCCCTGCTAGGGGACGTGCCGGTCGGGTCCCCTGGGACGGCCACAGCCTGGACTCTGCAGGGACATGGCAGCTGCTGCCTGGGGACTGGGTTTTCCTCTCTTAGAACAACAGATTTCCATTTCTTGGGGGCTGCTGACTATATTCTCCATTGCCAAACTGAAACAAGAGGCTGAGCTTCCTAAAGCTGCTTTCCAGCAAGCGATGCCTGGGCTGTCCGGCTCCCTCTGAACTGCAGCCTGGATCTAACAGCTTCAACAAAACACCTCCTTCCCTCCAGGACAGAGCCAAAATGGGGCCTCTGTTCCTGCCAGTCTCAAGGGATGCTGGATGGGTGGTTGCTCCTGCAGATTCCGTGGTGCTGCAGCCATTTGTGGCATCTGCACTGGGAAAGAGCATAAGGATCTCACCCAGCAGTGGCTGCTCAGCTCCCAAGCCATGATGGACAGGAGGGATCCCTCTCCAAATCCCTTCTCCGGTGATGGTGAGAGCGCAGAGGGCACCTTGCTGTTCCCATTCCCTGTGCAAAGGTCACCTACCAAAACACACAGGAACTGACCAGCTGCTCCATGCTGCTTCAAGTGGGAATAGGAGAGGGATGGGTCCATCCCCAGCAGGCACAGGCAAAGCTTTCTCTAGCCTGGGACAAGCAACCTGAGAGAGACTGCTGCCACTCTCTCCTTTCCCTCCCAAGGTGGGGAAGGCAGCATGGTGTTGTCTGTGCCCAGAGTGAGGGCTCTTTCCCAGGTGGATCAGACCCTTCAACTGCCTGTCTGGGTTTCTGGCTGGCTGGACAATGCCAAAGTGGGAGAACCATCGCCAAAATTCTGCCAAGCATCTGCCCCATGCCTTAGCTGGATTGGGATATTTTCATGCAGCTGTGGCAGTGAAGGATTTGCCTGGGATCCTGGTCCACAACAGGATGCCATATGCAGTGGACAGGAGAGGGACGTGACAGCTACATGACGAGGATGTCCTGCACCACCCTGCATGTCCCCACATGGAAGCAGCAATCACTTAGCAGCTGGTGACAGTCTGTGTCCTGGGAGAGGCATCACCCCTTCCCTGTCCTGGAAGCAGGAACCTGCCCCAGGACCCCACACCCACCTTGCCATCCCTTCAAGGCCCTTGGTGACTGCTGAGTTATTCTGGGCACTGCGTTCCTGACCCCCTCCCCTCGTCCCAGCTGCTCCGGGGGCAGCAGGGAGGGCAGTGGGTTCCTCCCATTGCCCAGCCCGGACGCCAGAGTCAGGCAGCAGCTGCTTGGGGACCAGCTGGGGACAAAGGAGACACGAGCAGCCCCATCCCCCCACGTACCTTGGAAGGGACAAGGGCTGATTTACAGCAAGGTCAAAGGCATCACAATACAACTCCAACAGAAAAGGAGGAGCTGGATCTGAGGACCCCCAGTCCATGGGGTGAGCTCTGGTCAGGAGCTCCCCATACAGGGATCAGGAAGGGGTTTGGGGGCAGCACATCAACACCTCCCACCCCCCAAAGAACAGGCCCACCCCAGCACCAGAGGAAAACAGAGGCAGAGGCAACATCCTCGGCTCCTTGTCAAACCAAGGTTGTGCCCAGCTTCCTGCAGGGACCTTGCTGCCTCTGCCAGGTCAGCCCCCTCCATCCCAGCCCTGCCTGGGCGCTCCCCACACCCCGTCCCGACAGAGCAGTGGTGGGACACAAGCCAAGGCCTGCCCGCTACCTGGACCCCTGCCGGGAACCCAATCTGTTTACGCCTTCCCAGCGCGGCGGGTGCGTGTCGGGAATGGCCCCGGCAAGCCCGACTTGGCGGCGCAGGCAGGACGTGGAAGCAAGCCCTGAAACCCCCACCTGCTGCCCCGCAGCATCCCGGGAGGGGTGCAGGGAGAAAGCGGGGGCAACACAGGGAAAAATGGGACTCTCCTGCCTCCATCAGCTCCTTTTTGTAGGAAAAGGCACCATTTCTTGCTCTGTGCCACCCCTCCTGCTGCATCCCATGCCCCCCACCCTGGCCATGAGATCACGGCAGGTTGCTCCATCCCCAGGCCTGGCAGGGAACGGCTTTCTGAGCTGTGGCAATCCGTCTGGGAAAACACTGGGAGAGCCAACCAGCCCTGGAAGCTGCATGTCCCTCCCTGAAAAACGAGGTACCATTTTTGCAAGCATATGGCCAGCAACACATGTGGGTGCAGGGGGCTGATGGCCACATGCCGGTCCCTGTCCCAGTTGTTGGGTTGTTCCCTGCCGGGGCTGAGAAGAGGCACCCACCTGCACTGCTCCTGGGAGGAGATGTTCATCCAGGACCACTCACCTGGTGTGAATTCAGTCCCACAGAGCCACAGACATTTGGAGCAGGCTGCAGTGGGACAGAGTAGAGCCATGACTTTGGGGACTCAGAGCTGGACACCTGCCCATCCACTCCAGGTTTGGGGTGGAAGGAACAGAGAAGCAGCTCCAGGATATCCATGTGCTGCTAAATATAACCAGTGGGACAGATGCTCCAAGACAGGGAGTTTCCTGCACCTTGACACTGTTGAGGAGGAAACTGAGGGCTCTCCCAATGCTTAAGTAGCTCTTGAGGTTTGGAAACACAGAGCAGAGTCAGAGGCAGCACCTCAGTCTGTGCAGGAACCTCCTTCCCTCTAAGGAGGAGCATCTCCCTTCTTTTTAAGCCAGCAGGATTAGCAGGTACTGGTTCAGGGAAGCCAGGAGGGCTCATGAAGCCCTTCCCATCTGTGTCAGCCCCACAAAACCAAACCAGAGCTGTTTCAGACCAACCAGAGCAGCCTGGCCTGCAGCCCAAGCAATCCCTGGGCCATGGCCATGCTGGACCCCGTGCTGCTGGCCAGACTCACCGTGTCCCTGTGTCCCCCATGTAGGCAATGATTAGCCACCAGGGAGGACTCTGGCCCCTTTTGGAGGCCACTGAGGCAAGTGGTTCTCATGTGGCCTTGCCATGGTGGAGACACATCCTGGGTTCCTGAGGGGCTGCATAGGCTGTGAGTTGGGTGTCCTGCCCAGAGAGACAGGACACCCATGGAAGGGGAAGATCCATGGGGCTCCCAATCCCCAGTCTCCATACTGCTGTTTGCACCCGGTTCACCTCCAGCTGGAAACCCCCCTTCAGGCTTATCCACGCCTGTCCTGGCAAAGAAACAAGGCAATGTCTCACAAGGGGCTGCTCAAGGGGGAGGGCGAGGCAGGCAGCCCCTGGGATCAATGCTCCACAGGGGCAAGAGGCACCTGCAGAATGGGTGGCAGAGCCTGAGCGAACCTTGCTGGTGGGGACACCTCGGTGACAGGCACCTGATGCCCTTGCCATGCCCGCTAACTCCCTTCCAAGCACACAGGGCCTTACACAACCAGCCGTGCCCAGCATTACGAAATCCCAGGAGTTTTCACCCCTCCCGGCACAGCCACCCACCTCAGACGGCCGAGCCAGACCCAGCTCCTGGCATGGCACCGGGGGGAGGCCGGGGCAGGGGTCTGGGCACGGCAGCAGCGCCAGGGGCCACGTGCTCCCTGTGCAGCCTTGGCTGGGGCCCACGGGGAGCGGCGCTGGCAGGGCTTGGCGGAAGCGCAGCCGGACGTGTTGCACCAGGCCTGGGATGCTGCGGGAGCCGCATACCTGCCTCGCACAGGTTCTCCCTGCTCCCTTATCTTACCATCGCAGCCCTGCTTGCTTGCAGCTCCGGCCTTTCTCCCCGGGGTTGCAAACGGCTCGGGGTGGCTGCGCACCTACCCCGGGCAGCATCCCGCAGGAGCGAGGGATGGGCCAGAGCATCCAGCCCTTCCCTGGGAGGGTAGAGATCATCCCAACAGAGCCATTTCCAAGCAGTTTGGGCATCTCCAGACAGGTCTGTGACTCACCAGGACACCTCGGCAAGGCTTGGGTGATATTACAGCCCCAAGGTTCAAACAGATACCTCCCTCTCCATCCCAGGCGTGATTTTTTAGGGAATCGAGGATGGGATTTTGGGGGAGCTGGAATGCTCGCAGCTCCTCCCCACCCTCTCACTTGCTAGAGCAGCCAGAAAAAAAACCCGTGGTTTATTGTTATTTAGTTTCTTGCCCCTTTCATACTCCTTTGCCGGAGTTTTTGCCAGCGGCGGGCCCCGGGTCTGGCAGGGATCCAGGACAGCCGAGGCGCTTTTAAAAACAAAGCAGGGCGCGTGCATGCACACACACACGCACGGCATCCAACCCCGCTTTTAACTCTTGCCGGAGTGATGCTGGTGGAAGCATCCCTTTCCAGCAGGAAACCATCTTACACGTGGTCCATCGCCACTTGGATCCAACAATTCACCTCCCACCGTCCCAGAAAAATCTCCTTGCAGCACTGGGATCCTGACAGAAAGGTGGCAGAAGTGCTGCTGGTTGTTGTCGTGGTCCACCAGCTCCCTCCTGGAACCAGCTGAGCCAGAGGATGGAATGCCTGTGCTGGCAGCGTCCTTGCCATGTCCCCTTCTCTCCAGCCCTGGGGAGCACCGTCCTGGTTATGCCGCCCGCGTGCTGCTGGCGGCCGGGCACATGGTGTCCCAGGGCTCGGGGCTGCTCTCCCTGTCTGCCTTCAAGCTGTCGTCACCTGAATTGTCCCGTGTTTCTGGGTCAGACAGCCAGAATGGCCTCTGCAGCCCTTGGGAAGGGGCAGCTGAGCCCCCTGGTTTGGGCTGAGTCACCAGGAAATGCCCAAGGGATGGAAATTCCCCTCCTGTCCCAAACCTCAGCCTCCTGCCTGTGACATCGGGGATGGCTGCCAGCCTGACTCCATCCATGGCCCTGAGGGACCTCCACATTTCCAGGAAATCCCAGATTCCCTGGGATACCCCAGTGCTGTCTGGCTATCTCAAAAGGATGGCAGCATGGCCTGGAGCAGGCTCAAAATTCCCCACATTCATCCTCTTCCCCAGAATTAGCCTGATTTTCCCCCCACTCTTTTACAGAGACAAGAAAAGTCAGCTGCAGTGGCTCAGGCTGACAGCAGGGACCACAGGCTGCCCTGCCCATGGGTGTCCAAAGGCTGGGGACAGAAATGCAGACCTGGGAGAGGGAGAGATGTGGAGCTGTGAACACAGGGAAATGGGGTGCAGAGGGGCAGGGGCTGGACCAGGTGATGCCCAGCACAGGCTCCTCCATCTCCCCGTGTGACACTGTTTGCTCGTGCCTTATCTCCTGCACTCGGCACAGTGACGCTTTCCCTGGCTCCGGGCGCTCTGGTGGCAGCCGGGCCCCTTTCCAAACACAACAACCCGTTGGAGTCCAGCTTTGAAAACCAACTGTCCCTTCACTCCTTCCGCTGCCCGTGCGGGGCTTTTTCCTTCCCAGCGACAGAGGTGGGAACACCAGGATGTGGATGGGAAAACCCACCCAGCAAACACCAGGCTACCAGAGGAGACCCCCCTCCCAGGGAGGTCGGGAGCCACAGGAGGAGGAAGAAAGGATGGACCCCTCCTTGCCATGGAGCTGCAGCCCCACCACCATCCAGCCCCGTGGCTGCCGCACTCTCTGGAGCCTTTGAAGCCTCTTTTCTCCTGCTCCCACCACCCACCCACTGCAGGCTGGTTCGGGAGCAGGTCTGGGCACGCTGTGGGGTGGTGGGGTCCCCGGCACGGGGCCGCCGCCAGCCCGGCTCCCCGGGCACGGCACCTCGCCCCGCTCCTGGCTCAGTCCCGGAGGAAGAGGGAGTTTTGCCCGTTTCGGCAGAGTTTCTCGGCGTCTCTCCGCAGGCGTGCCCACAGCCTTTCCAAGCCGGAGCGCGGCTGCGGAGCCGGTCCAGCCCGTCAGACCTACAGCGTGCGGGGAGAGGAGGGGAGGACACAGCCAAGGACGCTTTGGGAACTCGTCCTCGAAACTTGGGCTTCAAGGGACGTGGCCAGGGCCACACTTGTGCTCAGTGGCAGAGCCAGGTCCAGCTGCCTGCACTGCCTGGGGCAGGACTGGAGTGGGAAAGGTGCCCAGGCACCTCTGCACCACTGCCAGCACGGAAAGCCGTCGTGTGTAACAGAGCCTGACGTGATAAGGATCCTGCCCAAGGCCAGTCTTGGCTCTGCCCTGCAGCCAGACCAAGGAGTGCTCAAGGGTTTGGGACAAGCCTCCCTCGGTAGCAACAGTGAAGAGGAGGATGGTCCTCCTCAGTAAGGGGGTGGCACACTGGGCTGGTTGCATGGCACAAAGGCACATTCAACAGCATTACAACTCCCAGATGGCAAAAAGGAGCAAACTTCTCCCCCAAACAACTACAGATCTGCTGCTGCTGGGAGAAGCAGAAATCCCAGCAGGACATGAAAGGAGGGTGCGTGTTTCTGCAGAGGACGGGGACAGAGCGCCGGTGGCAAAGGCTAACAAATCACAGGAGAGATATTAAACCTCACGCTTTGAGGCTTAAGCTGATACAGCTACTAGGGATTAGGAGGAAATTCAAGGGGGAGAGACGGAGTGAGTTATCCCACATCTGCCTGCTACAGTCTCACAGCATGCGGAGCAGCATTGTCCCTCTCCTGCCAAACTGGACGGTGGCAGCAGCATCCAAGGGCTGGCACAGCTCTTGGGAAAACCTTAATGTGCTTTGTGCTGCCGGGACGCAGCAGTGAGAAGCTCCAACATAGGCACGGAGATAAAGCCAAGATCCCTCTGCAAGCTTTGCTAGCATTTAACAACTTGCTAGGTCATGGCCCAGACACAGCCACATCCCAGGAGCCCACCCCGGTCCCTAATATATCTCAGGTCTGGAAAGCACCAACGTAGCTGGTAAAATGGAGCAAGTGGCTGACCGAACCTCCTCAAGGCAGCAGCTGAACCCCAGCAGGGCTTCGCTCCCTGTCCTTGAGAGTTTCACACCAGTTTGCTCAGCTGCTGCCCTTTCTTTGCACTTCGCACACGTTTAAACAAAAACCTTCACCACTCCCTCGAGGAAGGCAAACAATGAGTCCAGCTCCCATCGCCTTCCACAGCTCCTCCAGCCCCCAGCTATCACAGGGGCACCCCTCTCTTAGCATCACTCTGGCATCCCCCTGTCCCTTGATCCTGCATCCAGCGATGGGGACACCCAAACTTTGCCAAGCACCGTCCAGCTCCAGGAAGGAGCCTGTTGCCCCTTCCCAGGATGAGATCCCTGGCCAGAGGGGCTCTGCCTCTCGTCTCCCCCGGGAGCCTCAGCCCCTCGGTGCCGGCCCTGGCCGGGCCAACTGGTGCATTGTTGGCGAGGGCAGCAGCCCAGGGACGTGATTGATCACGGAGGAGAGAGGCCAAAGCCGTGACGGGTCGTTTAACAATTTCAATTAAACTCTGCAGCGCTCCCGACGCAGAGGGGAGGGGAGAGGAGAGGAGAGGAGAGGAGAGGAAAGGGAGAAGGAAAATAAAAAGCGGGATGTTTCCATTGCCAGGGAACCTCAGCAAAGCACGGCTGGCCCGGCAGGAGCAGCCCGGCTCTCCCAGACCAGAACCCCCTCCCTTGCTGCAGGAGTGACCACGGCGTCGCGCCGACGTCCCCTTCCCGCAGGCAGGACAACTGCCCTCACCTGCCCTTTCCCTCCTGGCTCCTGCCCCCAAAACTCCTGTCCCTGCCCACCCCACCACCTCGGAATGAGAGGTGCTGTGACCCATTTGTGCGGCGGCGCTTGCGCGGGGAGAGGCTGCGCACGGAGAATATTAAACAACGTGTCCCTGAAGTTCCCGCTGCCGGGACTGGCGCTTGGATTTTGCTTACGTGCGGTGACTTTTTTAGGCACAGGAAGCCCCAGAGGGCTGATCACAGCGATCGAGCTCCCAATCCACTGAGACAGCAGAAGGACTCTTTAGAGGGATTTTAAAAAAATACAGAATAAAAAAAAAAATCAGCATCTCAGCCTGTCATATGGAAAAGGCACTTTAATGAGCAGCAAAGGCAGCAAATGCTTGGCTCACATGGCATCGGTGAGAGGAGGGAGAGGGAACCATAAGGGATAGGGAGCAGTGGTGCCCTCCCTGCCAGGGATGAGCCTCCAGGACCAGGCAAGCCCCCACAGCAGGTCAAGCACAGGAGCCACACTGAGGGCTTGCAGCAGTGGCCTTGGAGGGGTCAGGGTTTTTTGCCCCCTCCTTATAAAGGAATAAAATTAAAATAAGCCGAGGGAGCTGCTGACGCTGCTGCAGCCGGGGGAGTTAAACACACATGTTCACGTGGGTGCCCCACGGCTGCAGGGCGGGGAAGACTCCAGAGAGAAAACAGACGGGATTGAACTGGGAGAGAGTTACTGGAGGGTACGGGAGAAAACAAGTGTGACTTCACCCCTCTGGGTGTGCAGGAGGAGGAGAGCCATGGGCACCCCAGCCTACACACACTGCCTGGCCATGGGACACCAGCTCAGAGGACAGGGCTGCGTCAGCCAGCAGGACACTCACGCCCTGACATTATTTATTGCCTTGGGGGTGTCCTTCAACCCACCCACATGCGCAGACTGCTCTTGTTCAGCTCAGGGACCCTGTACAGGCACAGTCCCTGAGCAGCAGAGGCAATGGCACCCAGTACCTTCATCCAGGAAAGGGGCACCAGATGCCCCCAGTCTGGGGAAGAGGTGGCTCCCAGCCCTTCTGAAAGCCCAGAAGTTGGGATTTGCAAAGTTCTGGCCCCAGTCAAAGCTTTCCAGCAGCTGACCGAGGGGAGCTGATCCCCTCCTCACGTTTATATTCCTCAGCCTAACTCGAGTGTCTCCACGCCAACCTCTCTGCTCTGAGCTGCTCCTGAGAAGCCTTAAAGCTTCTCCCGCCTGAGTTTCCCCTCTCCCTCCTCGGGACAGCTTATTCCCCTTCAGCTTTCCCACACACACCCACGAGACCCCCCACGATGAGCAGTCTTGGCAGGGGGATCCACACTGCCACAGCCCGGGCAGCCAGGGTGCACCTTCCCCCAGCCAGACACTGCACCGAGAGCCCTTTTATTTACTTTTCCCAGTTTCCTTCTCTTGGTCTGTCAGGAGAAATGACCACGAGCTCAGCTGTATACAAGGGCTCTGTGGACACAATCTCCTCTACCTTTCCTCTCCATCTCCTCCAGACACCATGCAGCATCTGCAGGACCCCAGTGCCCTTGGGGACCCCCCCGGGCCCTCTGTTCGCTCCAAGCTGTGCTTGCTGCTGACCTTTCTGAGAGCGCATGCAAGAAAATAGCCCTGCTGAAGGGTTAAACATTACCAGACTGAAATTCAAGGCTTGACGATTGGTTCCAGTCGACTGGCTGGGATGATAATTTTTCACAAGATAAATACGGCCGGGAGTGAGCAGCAACCGCTAAAGACCCTTTGTAGCAGCGTCCCCCCCAAAGCGGTTCACTTCCCCCTGCCACGGCTGCTTCCCTTCACCCATCCCTGCTCAGTGGCCCACACTCCAGGGCCCCTGGCCCCAAGCCCAAGGGGAACCCCAGCTCAGCTGTAGGATTGCTTACAGCCCAGTCATTCATCCGCACAGGCTGTGCTTGCACTCCTGCCTCCGGCCGTGGCATAACTCATGTGCCGGGGGTCAGAGCCAGCACTTGCACCCTGGCTTGGCCAGCACTGAGACTCACACTCCGGGACTGGCAGGAGTGCCCAGCCAGGGGGAGGGAGCCCACGGCTCTGTGCCCAGGTACTCACTGCTCTTGGACGCCTTGATCTTGGCCACCAGTTTCTGCACGCAGGGTACGTCCCCATTCTTCACGGCCTGGATCAGCTCCTGCTCGCGCCCCATCGCAGGCAGGTGGGAGCAGCAGCAACGTGGAAACCCTCTGATCCCAGAGGTTTATAAAGCCATGGGAATAAGCCCCTAATTCCTCAAAACACACTTTGATGAGAGATTAAATCCAGCAAGAAAGATGCTTTACAATCCCACAGGGCATAAAAGCCAGAAAGAAGAAGTCTTTCTTTTAAGGGCAGAAGTCCCTTTCTGCGTCGGGAGGAGCAGGACCCAGATGGGGTTTGGTTGGAGAACATGCAATCAGTTAAAACAAAAAATACTTCAGCTGGTCCTGGCAGCACCAGGGCTCTGTGAGACAAAGCCGAGCAGCTCGGGGCAGGGTGTCCGGCGCTGGCAGCATTGGGATGCCCTCAGCCTCTCACAGCACTCCTTGAGCCAGAGGTGTCGTGCTTTGCTCCCTTCAGCAGGCTCCGCTGCGTTGACGAGTCCCTAATTCTTCCCAAAGGGATTATGGGCTCGTTGCCATCTGGAAGTTATAGATCCTCCCTCTCTGGTGCTCATTAGCCCCTTCGTTTCGGCATTCCTCTCGGTGACGGCACTGCAGGCACGCTGGGGAGCCCTGTGCGCGGCTGAGCCCCGGCGCGGCAGCCCGGGACCTGCGGAGGGAAGAGCAGAGTCAGCTCCCAAAGGCCATTTACCTCCCGGCTCCGTCGCGACAGCTTTTATATCCGTGCCGAAGAACGAATACTTTGACTATATTTAGTCCTGGAGGGACTTGGCTCATCCTTATGTTAAACGGAGAGGGAAGAACCTGTGGAGGAAACCTCCTGAGGGTGCTGCCCCCGGAGCGGGACAGGGGCACAGCTCCTTCCCTGTCCCGCCCGGGGCCACACACACCATGTCCTCCCTAAAAGCAGCACACAGGGCTTGGGGCACACAACGTCTCCCCCTCTCCTTTCCCGGTGGCAGCACACAAGGGATGGAGCTGGGAAGGTTTAGCTAAAGCCCTCTGCAGCCCACGGGAGCGGATCAGCCTGCCTTGCACTCTTCTGCTCCTGTGCAAGGATAAACCCTCACCCTCCAGACTTCCCGTGAAGCTCAATGCCCCGGGACCCAAGACACTCCATCGGTTCAGGAGCTCTGTCTGGCCCCGGTGAGGAGCTGGGTGTAATTCATCAGGACAACTGTGCTCAGAACAGGATCAAGGCCATATCCTGGCCAGCCAGGGTACCCTGGAGAGGGTACAGGGTCCTGCAGGAACAGTTCGCATGTCCCATGTGCTCCCACACTGTGCCCGGGCTGCCCAAACTGTGTGGCAAGAAAATCCCTCCTGGTTCAGGGCCATGCATCTGGCAGGCTGCTCCGACACCGGGGAGGAGCGTGCGTGCAGGAGAGCAGGGAGCACACACCGTGCCAGCTGCAAGGCCATTGCAAGATCACCCCTCAACTTCCCCTGTGCCCAGCCAGGACGGATCAGAACCAGCTCTGGTTCCCCCAGCCATGGCTCAGTGAAATCTCCCTTCCCAGAGCGCTCGCCCTCCACAGTTTATATAACATCGGGTGTCGCTTCCTCTGAGCAATCGAGGTCACTGTTTGGAGGATGGAAATCACAGGGGAGAGAAGGCAACAACGACAGGTCCTGTTGGGGTGGGGGCAAAACCAGAAGGAGAATCCCATGGCATAGCATTGCTCAGCTGGGAGCTGCAACTGCCCATAAACAGGGACCCTTCATGAGTTCCCTGTGTTCCAGCACTCCCCAGGGTGCAGCAGTACAGGGCAGACAAAAAGATGATCCTCAGGTACTGGCTTAGCTTCTGGGACAAGGGCTGTGTGATTCCCACACCAGGCTGGGGGGTTCTACCCCTACCCACAGCTCACCCAGCTGATGAACCCCTCGGCACTGAAGCTGGTGCCCGTCGGGGTCAGCTGTCACCTCCCCTCGTCCTGGGGCACCTGCACAAGCTTAGCTACAACAAAGTTTCAGCCACTTGACTCAGACTAACCTCTTGCTGCAAACAAATCCCCTCCCGAAACCTCCTGAGTTGCACTGTCTTCAGAACTATTTCGTTTAACCCTGTGCACTGCATCCAACTCTGTGTTGCTCCTCAAGAGCTCTCACAAGAAGCGAGGCGGTGAGACGACTTTATATTTGAAAATTCTGCCCTGCCTCACTTGGAAAACGGCCCCGGTGCTGCTGCCTCGGCTCCTGGAACACGCGGGGCTCAGCGGGCAACTCGGAGAGACCGAGAGCTCCGAATGCCAACCTGCACCTCCTCAGCCTCTCCAAAAAGGAGCAGCGCAGGTAAAATCTGAGAAACGCACAAAGCTGGAAAAGCAACAGCAAAACATCCCTCCCACACGAGCAGAGCTGAGCCTCCAGCCCAGGAATCCACCTGGAGAAACAAAGTATCCCAAACATTCCCACAGCCAACGGCGGCGCCGGGGAAAAAAAGGAGGGAGAGGAGGGGGAAAAACCCCCAAACAAACCCAAACCAGTTACGTAAGTGGCGGAGAAAAGATGCGAAGGAGCTGAAGGCACCCAGTCGGGTCCCGAGGGGCGGCGGGGGCAGCTCGATGCCCCCGGGAGGCTCCAGCCCCGCTGCGGGCGCGGCCGGGCGGGCAGCGAGGGGGGCCCGGCCTCGCCTCTGCCTCCCCCCGCCCCGAGACCCCCGGGCGGGGCGGCTCCTTCCTCCGGGCGGGCTCGGGGGGATTTTCGCCCCCACCGAGGAGAGTCACTCCGCGGCTCCTGGGGCGAGTTGCTCCGCCAGCCCCACTCACCTGGCGGCGCTCCCAGCCCG